>JARHVA010000705.1:4525000-4683828 GCA_037957365.1 Torreya grandis | reverse complement strand
TTATAAAACTATATATGTCCTTACCTCTTGTAAAAGATTGAAATAAAGATGACTAGTACACTACATATGTTTTATATAAAGAGACAAGTGTTACCATTTGTAAAGGGAGGGATTTTGAGCAATTTTATACTAGAGTAATTAATACAATTGGAATTTTACAAAGATTGTCTGGTGTTGAGTTATATTGTTTATAATTTTTTTCAATTGAAGGTGGATGTCTTAGATTTGAATTGTTCTTGGATAGATGAGCTATATTTCATTTTCATGAGGTTTCTAGTTTGTGATCTACTAGACTAGTTCAAGGATTCTAAGTTTACTTCATTTTATTTGCTCTGCATTTGAATGTTCTTATGAAATTTAGATTAACATAGAAAAAATCTTTAATTAATCTTCAATTTTTACTCATCATATTTATATTTTTCCTTTGAATCTTTCCTAATTTTTATTGAAGCTTGGGCTTATGCTATGTTGCATTACTGATTGGTTAAATCTATGCTCAAATTGAATAGAAATTTATCATTATGTTTGAGACTAATGTTTGCAATCACGTTTCTTCTCTATCTTACCCTACCTTTTGCTTCTTTTTATCAATGGTCACTTTAGTTTAAATATCACTATAAATATTCACTTATATTAGCTTAGAGTTAGAAATATTGACCAAGAATACTATAAGACTATAGAGACATAGATCCTAGTGGCTCCCAACCACCACATCAAACAAATTTTGTGGGAATCTCTCATACTTTTATAGCTATTCCACCACATACATACTACTTGTCAAAAATAGTAAATCATGCCTTAGATTCTTGTAATCCTAAAATGAGAAGTGTTCATCATCATTAAGGAACACTCAGTGGAGTAATTGGAAACATCAACAGGTCTTTCTCAAAAAACAACTCCAATGCTAATTAAATTTTGAAGCCCCAATTAGCAAATAATTTTTGAAATTGGAAAAATTAAGTGTTTTCTCCTCTTATAAGCCTGATTACGTCTAGGAGGGCATTTTAGGATCCAACAATGATTTTTACCAAATGCCTTTTCCATTATGTGTCTAATTTTTGATCAATTTGAAGCACTAGGAATATGGTTCTAACCCTGTAGGTCATGGTGTTTTCAATTTTTGTGAAATTATGAATGTGTAAAAAATTGTTCACATTCTCCTTCTAAGATATTTTTAAAAACTATTTAGGACTTATTAGATGTAAATCCTAGGTTGTTAAAGAAGTTTGAGTATAGTAATAACTTGAGATAAATAGAAGAAATAATTATTCTAACAAGTTTTCCTAGAATAGTAAAGATAGTGAGAAAGTGTACTTATCTAGACCCAAAATAGGTGTTTATGTAAGTTAGGAGGCTAGAATAGGATTGAATATCAATTAGGCATATTTTGTTCTAAGACTATAGTTTAAAACAAGACTAAAAAAATAACACCCTTATGAAAACAATAACACCAATGGTAGTAATGTCTAATTATGGGTCTAATTTCTTTGTATAAAAGAGATACCTAAAACTTTCAGAGGTGATAGACGAGGTATTTAGAGACTTGTATGTGAGTTTGTGACTCCTATAAATTCATCTATGTCACTAATTTTCAAGGATCACTTTCAAAACTCTAATGAACACCTACACAAATGAAACACTAACTACATAAAATTTAAAATGAATGGAAATAATAGGTTGTTGGATATTATGATTATGTGGGACATAACCCTTATTTTCTTGAATGATACCTGAATTGGTCTCAATGCTAGGGGTCTAATATAACATGTAGTTCTCCCTTGGGGAACATTCTTAATCAACGCACATGGTATGATAGAATGACTTTTGATTAGGCCCTTATTTATTTAATCATGAAATTTTAGATGTGATAGATGAGTAATATGTGGTGTGCTAAGATGTAATATTGACTAGTTTTATATAATTATGTGCTAGGATAGTATGTGCTAGATTTCAAATGCCTTGTTAGGATTTTTATATAGAAAGAAATTTAATTTGAATATAATACCCATGTTCAATGGATAAAAATCCATAAATGAGGGATAAAAACGTAATAAAAGGCTCAAGAGAGGGTTATGACCTAAAACATGGAAGTGAATGCCCGTTCGACACTAGATCCAAAAGTGGACACTAACAATAATGGTGATACTATGAAAATGATGGAAATAGTGTCCTAAGGTCCCAAAACAAAGCAAATATCAAGAAAAAAATATATTAGGGTTCCCTATAAATGGCAAGGGATGGCTTAAGACCATTTGGGGTATAACAAATAGCGTAAATAATACCTAAAATGACCATGTGAAAAAGAGCTACACTCATCACAAAGACCTTCATATGAAAGAGCAATAAAATGCATATACTTGTGGTTGAGTGACCAAATTAGGGTGTATAATTTTGTCCCCCTTTTATTAAATTAATATAATGAAATGAAATTACTAAATTAAAATAAAAAGAGTAATGTATACCTATACTTACCTATGTGGATGTGCTCTAGACCTAGCCCACTTCTTGGCATGACAAGTGGATAGAAGTTGGAATGATGTATGTCAAGAGGATATTGACAATATGGGTTCCCCCTATATTAAATTTGATTATGTGATATAAAAATGTGGAGAAAAAGTGATCCCTTTCCCCACTCTAATTTGTGTACTAAATTTGAGTATGTAATCTGAATATGTGGATAAATAAGGCCTTCTTCCCCACTCTAATATCTAGACTATATCTAAGTATGTAATATGAAAATGTGTAAAAATAAGGTTTTCTTACTCCACTATAATATTTGGATTGAATCTGAGTATGTAATATAAAATTAAATGTCAAAACTATCACTAAACATGAATAATATGGGTCTAATGAAGGGCTATTGATCAACTTCTCTAGATGGTCATGTGAACTAAACTAGTGAAATCCTAATGAAATCCTAGTGGAAATTTTAGTGTAACCTAAAAATATGAACATAGAGAATGGCATAGCTTACCATTCCTTCAATACAATCTAGTGGATCCCTACAAGATTGAGGACATGTGTCTTGGATCATGCTCCCAAACCTAATGTCTAGGGAATGAAACGTTGTATTTGACCCCCTATCATATGAGATTATGGAACATTACAAATATAAATCTAACCATTTATATGTATATCTATATATTTGAGGAAACATCTATGTTTGAATATTTGTATATCTAAGTAAACTTATGTGTCTGAATATTTGTATATATGTATATATAAGTAAACCTATGTCTTTTAATATCTATATATTTGTATATCTAAGTAAAATTTTGTATCTAAATATCTATATATCAAATTAAACATGTGTATATAAAATAATTTATGTGTTTGTGTGAATCTATATATGTATAAATTATGTATATGTGCTCCATTTTGTTGAAAGAGTCGAAACTATAGTAAGGGTTTCTAACCAAAAGTGATAATTTTTAGTATTTTAGTTATAGTTACTTGGGGTGACGTTATTTTTAAGTTTTAATTATGTTTCACTTGTAATACAGTTAGTTTTTTAAATTTTTGGAAAGATAGACCTTTGATATATATTGAGTTTTTTAAGTAAATATAGGTTTTATCTTTTTTTAGAGTTGAATTTGATTTCGATATTAGTTTAGATAATATAAGATGAGGTACTTCAGGGTCAAGTCCCATGAATGAGAAATGGATCATAAATTAGAGTTATATTTCTCTAGATATTGTATTTTAAAAAAAACTAGTATTAATTGGCAAAATTTTTGCATAAGGTCAACATTAGTAAGGTGGTATTTTTAAAATATGGTTTATATAGGTTGGTTGATTCATTTAATAGCTCATTTGAACCATTTGACCTGATAGTGATTATTTTTTATGATCTATAAATCATCTTAAGGAGATTAGGGTGAATGTGACCCGATATAAGGAGATCGAGGCACTTATCCAGGATAGGGAAGAGGTTACCCTAGTAAGGGATATATCCTTTTTCACTAATTTTGACATATTTAGTGCATTTTATATCATTTTAAGTGAATATTTAGTAGTTTAGGCCCATTTTTAGAAATGTGGTGCTACCATCTTCAGAATAGTGCTAGTGTCTAGGACATGCACTAGTGTCCCAAGTAGGGTGATATTATCTAGTGCTATTATCTTATATGCAGGGCTAGTGTCCACTAGGATAAGTTTTGGTGCTTATTTATACTTATTGTTGTTTGATGACTATTTGTTTATGTTTATCTAATATTCTATGATGATATTTATGAATTTGGATAGATTTTATAGGCAAATATGTGTATGAAAGTGTTTTGGAGTAGCCAAATGACAAAATCTTTATAGGGATCGCCATTGACATATGATGAGAGGTCTATAGTAGATAGATATATTTTTGATCATGTGGTTTCATCATCTCTGATTCCCTAGGATAAACATATAATTGTAATATTTTTTGAGAGGTATAATGTAGATATAAGTACATTTTGGCTACCTATTAGGTAGATGAATGTCACATTGGAGGATGTCTTTAGGATCTTGATGTAGTAGATTACTATTCAAAGATTAGTGTTATAAGAGGCCACTATTGATAAAATTGTAGATTAATTTGTAAGGTATTTTTTAGTGATGTTAGTAGTGACTCAATAGTTAAGAAGTATCAATGGTGTATTATTACTATTGATTATTATAGTGAATGTTCTATAGTTGTAGAAGTTTTTAGTACTTATAATGGATTCATTTGTTTTTATGTATGAAAACATGGGATATATCTTAAATAATATGCATGGGATCATATAATAAATATAGGAACATGATACCATGTACTCATGGGGTTGCACTATGATATACCACTTGTATCAATATTTATATCACTTCATTCAGGAAAGGTGTGTAAGTAGAATAGGGTCTTCTACAACTTTGCATTATTGTGTTTATGAACATATAATGAGTAGACCAATTTTTCCTTGATAAGGTCATTGGGCTCACCCATAGACATTTATAGAGAGGTGGAATACCATAACTTGCATGCCTAAGAGGAGCACAATGGAGTTTCTATGGGTGTTAGATAGGTTGATGACTGGAGATATTATTTGGAGACCCTATAGGGGATATGAGGGATGGCTTAAGGATAGTGATCAAATAAGATGGGTGTGATTGAGATACTAGTTACATGACCATTGGGTCAATGTATTCAAGAGGTTTCATTACAAGTGAGTGGATTAACAATTTGGTGTTATTAAAGATGTTCTACCAAGACCATTAGTGTGTTTGAGGAGTTTTCAGGCTCTAGTGAGCCTAAGAAGTAGGCCCAAACCATCATATGTAGAGTAAGATCTAATTTTGTTGATAGAGCTAGATCATATGTCTGATATACTAGATGTGGATGATGTAGTAATAATCTATGCATGCATATCATAGTGAAGGGAACATAGATAGGAACCATTATCCTAGGAGGTGAGATCATCACAGAGGATGTGTTGGATTTTTATCCCCTTAGGGATATTGAGGGTAGGTTTCCATCATATATTTTTGTGTTTTGTTTACTTTATTACTTATTTACTTGCATAGATACATGATGTAATATGTTGGCATGTATAGGTATAGGTGATGATGTTATGATCCAAACTTATAATAATTGAAATATGTTGAATGTAATATAGATAAACTCAACACAATAGATATTGGTGGACTAAGATGACCAAATATTCAATATATGTAGAAATAGAATAATCACCTTAAGGTAGGGTAATATCATATAATACTCCTTTTGGAAGGAATAACTCCACAATGTCTCTTCTAGGGGATAATCTTTAATATTATCTTATAATGGAAGAATCAACACTTACTTAATTCCTTTACAATGATAATCATCTCCTTTATATAGATATATTTCTATCTAACAATGGATGGGTAACCTCTAAATCCCAATAAAGGCCAACCATTACCCAATGCACTATTTCCATAAATTAATCAATTATCCTAATATATTGGACTTATATAAATAACTAAGGGGGATGTATGCCACATGTTTGCATATCCATCAACCCATATAAATTAATATATCATATCCCTAGGTACATAACATTACTTACCTCCTTGACATGTTTCATCTTTGAAACAGAAAAAGAAACCAAATAATGAGTGTGCTTCAAATCATTACACACTTGTCTCTAATTTGATCATCTAACCATCCATGTGTAATCTTTTTAGGTGATAGTTATCCAAAAATGTTTATAAACTCCATTGTGCTAATTTTATTCCATTCATGATCATAATTATACTACGTTAGTGTCCATACATAATTATTCCTCCTTTGGTTTCATGTAAAATATTCCACTATGCTACTCTGATTCCATGCATGACCATAATATTTATTTTTACATTCATATTAATAGTGATTTCCCCACTAAATCCATGTTTCATATGTCATTGTGTTACTTTGATTCCATAACTATCTATAGTATTTATTATTTGGCTTTAATGCATAGACATAGTGATTGGTACTCTGATTTCCTATTTTTCCAAAATGATTATTATTATGACACTCCCTCACATGGCTCCATGATTTTTTCATATCATTATGATGTGGGTGTTGATATATCTAAATTTTTTATAATACTTTTACCTTATCAACCTTTTCTTTTACCTCTTCCACCATTTCATTTGGTGGTTCCATTGCATCTTGAGTAGATGAAGTGTTATGCTATGATTAGACTATTTATTCATATATAACCTCATATGAATCTTCCTCATGCACTTCTTGACTTGATTCAATATCATCCTCATGTTGTATATCTATTATCCTCTATGTCTTTCCGAATATGATATATTGTAAAGTGACCTTTTTTCGATACTTAAACTTCATGAAATTATAAATATTGATATTAATTGTTCATAAAGATTTTAACCATGAATATCCTAGAACTATATCCACACCATCCATTTCTAAAGTATCAAAATCTAAATGAAAAACATATTTGTTCATAGTGAGCTTCAAATATTCATAAAATGGAATATTCTTAACATCTACTTGAGCCTCCTTAATATTCCTTGTTTTAACCTATAGTTTTTGGGTCACATCCATGTTGATGAAGTTATACATGACAATAGGGTTTATGGACACAATGACCTTCTTATTTTTAATGCATCAATGAAATAAAAAAATTGACTCTAATTTACTTGGAGCTAAATTATTTGAACCCTTATCATCCAATATTTTTTCCTTCTCTTCAAGATCCTCTACCTATCCTTCTCACCATTTGTAACCTAAGCACCAAAATATTATTCCTCATTACCATCATCAAAAACATTTTCTTCCTCTTCTTCTCCATCATGTTCCTCAACCTCTCATCCTAAATCCTGTATAGCTCCCTCCTCCTCATTATTATGTTCATCCTCTATTTCATATTATTATTATTATTATTCATTTACACTCTCTTCTTGGTTATAATTATTAGTATCTTTTTCCACCAAATACCCATTTATTTCCACAACATACTTTTCTAAAATGTTTTGCATTTTTTTAACAGTCTCCATAATATTTTCCTAGTTTTTGTAATCTATTTAATCCATGATTTATAAGAGAGAAAAACAAAACTAGGGTTAATTAAAAAACCCTAAAAATTTCATAAATCATGTGAAACTAATCAAAATAGTTATAAATTTTGATTGTAAATTCTTCTTATGGTAATTAAACTTTAGTGATTTTTTGTTGAAAAAATCCAAATTTTACCTTATAGAGTGAATCTATGAAAAATTATAACATAAAAAAAACTCACTCAAAATGTTTCAAAACAATATTAAATTTTTTATGTAGATTTATTGTATTATGGTACATCATTCTTAAAAATTTCATAAAAACATTAATTATATTTAGGCAGATATGATGAAATGAGTACAAAACCTAAAATATCAATAACTCCCTCAAAAATGATTATAAAACCTATATTTTTTTACTATGATTTATTTAATATGTTACTAGTATCCATTAAAATAATTATGCAAAAATTCACAAATAATTTCAATATATTAATGATTCCAAAAAACTAAGGTTTTGTCTCATACAAATTGCCCAAATCAAAGCTCTGATACCACTTCTTATGATCCACACTTATAATAATTTAAATATGAATATTATAAAGTATATAAACTCAAATAAATATATATTGGTGACCTAAGATCACCAAATATTTAATATATGTAGAAATAAAATAATCACCCTTAAGGTAGGGTAACACCATAGAATTTCGTAAGGAATAACTCCACAATATCTCTTCTAGGGGACAACCTCCAATATTATTTTACAATAAAAAATTCTATTATTTATTCCTTTAAAATGATAATCATCTCCTTTATATAGACCTCTATATAACTAACAATGGATGGGTAACCTCCTAATCCCAATGTAGGCTGACCAATACCCAATGTACTAATTTCACAAGTTACTTAGTTATCTTAATATATTAGATAAATATAACTAAATAAGGGATATGTTTGCCACATGTTATCATCTCCATCAACCCATATACATTAATATATCCCTAATGATGTCATCCCTAGGTACATAGTAGATGATGATTATTGGGAGACTATCATTGAATTTGCACTTTATGTACTAACATGACATATCCCTAATGATGTCATCGATTATGGAATAATGGAGAGGAAAACATTTATTTCCATCATTAATGCTCACTTTTTTGATAAAAAATCAATTAATACTATAGCATATAGGTGAGTAGATGATGATAGGTATGATGCACATGCAGAGCTAAAAAGATGAGTTATGCTTGTACCCAGTGCTCTATGTGGTGTAGGTAGTAGGATACTGGATGAATATATATGTCTATAGTGAGAGCATGTGGAGGTATTATTCAAGTTAGTGGTGTTACAAGATATATATAGTAGATGTAAGTCTCAATTGAGGCCTCATAGGGATAATAGAGCCTCTAACTTTAGTATGGATGTATAAAAGAGTGAGAGTGAGGGGGTTGGTCCTAGTAACCAAGCCCAAATTATTCAGTGAATTTTATTATTTTATTGAAACTATGTATGTTTGTGTGTGTGTGTGTGTGTGTGTGTGTGTGTGTGTGTGTGTGTGTGTGTGTGTGTGTGTGTGTGTGTGTGTGTGTGTGTGTGTGTGTGTGTGTGTGTGTGTGTGTGTGTGTGTGTGTGTGTGTGTGTGTGTGTGTGTGTGTGTATTTGTGTGTATATGTGTGGTATCCAATGCTCTATGTGGTGTAAGTCATAGGATAGTGGATGATTACATATGTCTATAGTGAGAGCATGTTGAGGTATTAGTCAATTTGGTGGTGTTATATGATAGATAAAGTAGATGTAATTCTCAATTGAGGCCTCATAGGGGTAATGAAGCCTATAAATCTATTATGGATGTATCAAAGAGTGAGAGTGAGGGGGTTGGTTGTAGTAACCAAGCCCAAATTATTGAGTGAATTGTATTATTTTACTAAAACTGTGTGTGTGTGTGTGTGTGTGTGTGGTATCCAATGCTCTATGTGGTGCAAGTTGTAGGATAGTATATGATTACATATGTCTATAGTGAGAGCATGTTGAGGTATTAGTCAATTTGGTGGTGTTATATGATAGATAAAGTATATGTAATTCTCAATTGAGGCCTCATATGGTAATGAAGCCTCTAAATCTATTATGGATGTATCAAAGAGTGAGAGTGAGGGGGTTGGTCTTAGTAACCAAGCCCAAATTATGGAGTGAATTGTATTATTATACTGAAACTCTGTGTGTGTGTGTGTGTGTGTGTGTGTGTGTGTGTGTGTGTGTGTGTGTGTGTGTGTGTGTGTGTGTGTGTGTGTGTGTGTGTACATACATATAAATATACACACACACATACATACATATATGTATGTATGTATCTAGATGTTTGTTGCTAAATTGGTATCTTGATTTGTGGCATCATGTATTTTCATGTGTTTGATTATATTCATTGTTTCAAATGGTGATATGGAAATATGTATTATGTCTAAGTAATGGTAATGGATTGTTTATTGATTTATGATTATTTAAGTAGACATTTAGAGTGTATTATGAATGTTTGTTATTAGTATGGGTTTTATAGGACTATCATAGGATATCTAAGTGTGAATCATTTAAATTTCAAATGGACTATCTAAATATGGATTGCATGGTGAACAAGTGACCATATTTCTCATGTTTTTTTGGTGTAAAATTAGATTCTAGCATTGATACTGCTCATGGTATACTAATAATAGATACATGTGTAGACTCTATACCTAATAGCTTAATCAACTATCGTACTGAAACTATGCTCTAATCTCTTTGATTTATGTTAAATATCTTGATTGGTTATTGAATTGTGTCTTGATTTATGTGATCTCTAGTAAATATATTAATTATTTATTTAATTATGTCCTAATTTCTATGATCTCTAGAAAATATCTTAATTGGTTGTTGAATCGTGTCTTGATTTTTGTGATATCTATAAACTATATTAATAAATTATTGAACTATAACTAGGGATTGCATTAATTTCCATTTTTGTATCATTTTGATATAATTAGGTGTATATTTATGAACTAGATGTCATACTTACTAGCTCTATGGTTCATGAGATCTCATATAAGTAGGTATCTTAAAAATCACTTTTCTCATATGATGAGTAACCAATAGATCCTTAAAATGAATGTCCTAGGATAGCTCAATTGTATAGGAGTGTGATCTAGGAGATTGTGGAGAGAAATATCTCAATTACCCTATTTAAATGATATAATACTTCTCTCAACATACTAGTCAATATGATCTCATAATGCAAAAAATTTATTGTCTAAATGTCCATTTATTTCATGAAAATTATAATATGATTTATTTTATATCTTGTGTAGAATTTTTGCTAGATGGTGATGATTAGAAGGAATATTGATCATCTCCTTATCTAATGGTGTAATATATCATGAGGCCTATCTCTATCTTAAATTTGTATGTCCCTTCTATTGGTTTTTTGTGATATACTCAATATAGGAGGTGCATTATGAAGTGGCTCTTTGTCTTGTTGAGTATACTAATTGGTTACTTATATTACACATATTTGGTAAGCATAGTTGGAGAATGTTCCTATACTATACTAGATTATTGTGGATATGGTAAATCTACATCCAAATCTGAATCTAAATGTGTCTCACTTAGTCCAAACTTTTTTTCTAATCATAGAGTTATGTAAAAAAGATGTTTGAATGATTTAGATGTCTCATATATAAATTTATCATTTAGAGGAATAATTAGGCCTCTTGAAAAAATGTGTTATACCTCTAAATCTGTCATCTAGTAGATCAATTGATGTTTACATGTTTTCAATCTTAGAATGTATTCATTTACTATTTCTGACTGACCATGGTGTGGTGATGGTAACCTCTCATATATGACTTGAGGTCCATTATTATGAATATTATACATTATAAAAACCTCTTTTAACTCATCATATATGTATAATGAACCACTAGGGAATAAATGATGAAGCCTCTCCATTTCTCGACCCTCTAGAGTCTTAGGAAAAATTGTAAGATAATCAAACTATTAGTGGCATGTGCCATAACTTTCATATAATCTTTGGAATTAAAATATGGATCTCTATGTCCATAAAAATTTGGTAATGCTAGTATCTATAACTTTGATGACAACATTGCATTAAAATTTATTTGTGAGATGGGATTATTATGGATGGCATTAGAATCCTCCCATGAGTGATATGCTTTAATATCCAATGCCATATGGTGTACATATTATTACAAAGCACCCAAAATATTAATCAAGGATATTACCTCTTGTGAATGTATATGGAAATTATCAAGGGGTTTATTTAACTCTTAAATATTGTTATCAATCTTAGACATCAATACACTACATCATAAAATGGTACTAGGTTTACTCACTCTAACCTTTGGAGGGATGATAGCTTGGACCTAGTTAGATAGAATAAGCTATCACCCTAATGTAATTTAGAATGAGAAATGGATTATATTATATTAAGGTGGGTTGAGGGAGATTCACTGGTATATCTTTTTTTATTAATTTTTAAATAAGTATGTTATACCCTTAACCCATAATGCATCTAGGGAAATGTGTATCTGACTTGTGGCTTACACATCTTTATATTAGTTTGTTTCATTTTTCAATGTTCTTAGAATGGTTAGATTATGGAATAATCATGGCTAATTAGAGTATATATAGGAGGTATTGGATAGTCTTTTATCATCATATTATTATTTTTTTTCTTATTGAATGGTTTTGGAGGTTACCCCCTTCAAGTGGCTCAGTCATAATATTAAAGTATTTTTCTCTTTCACTAATTTTTGTTGTGGATCTACTTATTATAGTCTTAATTTTTCCATGTATTATTCTACTATTTTGAATCATCTAAGTAATATCTTTACAAGTTGTATCAAATCATCAATTTGGGAGAATAGTTGTAGTACATTTTTTTTGAATCCAATGTCCTAAGCAATAAAAAGCCAAAAAACCATAACTTGTGATCTAAGAGGATTTTTTTTCATCACCATAGTTTTGTTCATGAGGTTATTTTACAAAGAAAGAAAAATGTTTTCTACCTTGTGAAAATTAGAACTCATTGGATTTGTCTCTTTGAGCTGATCGTAATGGTATATTATATTCATAAACTTTTTAGGCCAAAAATTTTGACCCTTGTGCATTATAGAAGTTGTTTGATTCATCTCAATGATATGATCACAATGATGTATCCCATTGGTACATTTTTTGGGGGATAAAACCCTCCTAGGGTTTATGTATGTATGGTCTAAACACTCATGACCATAGTAAAGGGCAAGAAACTCCAAAAACTCCTCAAAAGGATGACATGGAATTTGAAACTTTTGGTCCATATATTTTAGAGGTAGTTCAACATCTTAAGTCAGAGTTATAGGGAATGGTGAAAAAAGATTATTTTGATATAGTTCAATGAGACATTATAGGTTTGAGAGGGTACTTAGATAGCGAGAAGGATCAATTACAAAAAATATCTAGGTAATTGGCCAACTTGTCATCTCAACCATTGAAAAATACTCCACCACTTCGGTTTGGTTCTCATATTCCAAATAATACCAATACTAATTATGGACCTAAGTTGATGTTTTCAAAATTGGATCTATGCAATTTTTATGATAATGATCCACTCAATTTTCTCAGTAAAATTGAAAATTTATTTGATCTCAATAAAACTCCATGTTCCCAAAAAGTGGTTATAGCCTCTCTCTATCTGGAATGTGAGCCATTTATTTGGTATTTTTGGTTGTGTGATCAAAATAAAAATATGGGTGCCCCAGTTTCATGGTCAATATTTTTAGAGGAGTTACATCTCCACTATCACAATAATGTCTCTAAAAATTACTCTAGTTAACTATCTAATTTGCACCAAATTAGAACAGTCAAGGACTACATTCATCAATTTCAAAATCTCTCCTTATGTGTGGTAGACATCGCTAATGAAAATCTAATTTACCTATTTTGTGTGGCCTCAAATATAGCATCTAATTAGAGGTTTGCATGTTTTATCCTAGTACTATATTTGAGGCCATACCAAAGGAATGCATGGTTGAGGAAAAAGAGCTGATTAGATAAAGATATTTCACCAATGTTCATGAATGCACCTTTAAAGCATCATCATTTCATAAACTTACCATATTGACACCTTAAAAGTGGAAGAAAATCATGCAAAAGGTTTGTATTTTGGCTATGATATAAAATGGATGAAAATACATCGATGTGCTCAAAATAAGTTATTTTACATTGATGGTATAAATGATGATAAAGATAAAGAAGCTTTAGGAGAAGGTTTAGAAGAACCTAAGGATGAATATGAATATTTTAAACCTCTTATTTCCTATCATGAAATTTTAAGCATTATTAATCTTTAAACTCTTAAGGTGGTAGGGTTCTTAAATAAATATAAGGTGAATGTGTTATTTAATTATGGGAGTACGCATAACTTCATAAATAATAAGTTGAATGCTCATTTGAATTATTCCATTTACCTAGCTCTAATATTTTAGGTTATGATTGTAGATGGTGGTATGGTTAACTATTATATAAAATTTCATAGTATTGAGCTTAGTATGGGAGACTATTTTTTACATTCCCATATTTTTTTTATTCTCATGGAAGGAGCTAACATTGTTTTAGGAATGTGGTAGCTCACCACTTTGGGCACTATTGAGATGAATTGATAAGAAATATTCATGAGGATCCATTCAAAAGGAAATACTTTTTAACTTCACGGATTATGGGGTAAATTTCCATAACTAGTTAGTTCCCACTAGATGATGAAGATTCTTTGAATAGGTGCAGAAGGTTTTGCGGCACACTTATTTTCCATGGAGGATCAACCAACCAAGGAGTTTACATATCTTGATTTGTAAAAGGTGTTGGATGATCATTTTTTGTTTTTGGTGACATGCCAAAAGGAATTATTCCAAGTTGTTCACATGATTATGTAATAAGACTCATTTTAGGAAGTACACCACCTAATATCAGACCCTATAGGTATCCCTATGACTAAAATAGTGAAATTGAAAATATTGTACAAGAGATGATGGAGGAATGAATCATCCGACATAGTGAAAGTGAATATTCCTCCTTGATGGTCATGGTGTGGAAGAAGGATGATTGTTGGAAGATGTTCCTAGACTATATATACTTCAATAAATACACCATCAAAGATAAGTTTCTTATTGTAGTAATTGATGATTTTCTAGATTAATTACATGGTGCTATTTATTTTACCAAGTTATATCTTCACTCTGTATATCATCATACTTTCATCCACATTGAGTACATACCTAAAAGAACTTTTAAAACTCATGAAGGTCATTATGAATTTTTGGTCATGCCTTTTGGCCTCACAAATGCACCATCTACATTTTAGAGTTTGATGAATATTGATTTTATGCCATTTTTGAAAAAGTTTGTATTGGTGTTTTTTGATGATATCCTCATCTAGAAAAAAAATTTGGAAGACAATTTAAAACATGTGAAAAAGGTGATTTCAATTTAGGAACAACATCAAATTTATGTTAAACCTTCCAAATATGCTTTTGGTGTCCAAGAGGTGGAGTAACTAGGTCATATTGTTTCATATGAAGGATTGAAATTTAATCCTAATAAAATTTAAGAAATGATGGAGTGGCAGGTTCTAAAGACCCTCAAGAACCTTAATGGATTTCTAGGGATAGTTATTTACTATTTTAGGTTCATCAAAAATTATGGTAGCATTGCAACCCCACTCACCTCTTTGATGAAGAAAGACTCTTTCCAATAGACTAATTAGAAATGGTTATGTGCACAACTCTAGTTTTATCTACTCTTAATTTTTCAAAAACTTTTATTATGGAATACGATGCATCAAGATATGGCATTGGGGTTGTACTCATGAAAGAAGTCAAACCATTGGAATTTGAAAGTTTACAACTAAACAGAAAAAATAGGATCAAACCAATACATAACAAAGAGATGATGGATACTCTGCATGTAGTGAAGCAATGGAGACTATATTTGATAGTTCATAAATTAGGTAAATATTCATCATGATAGCCTCAAATACTTTTTAGAATAATGCTTGTCATCTGAACAATAACAAAAATGGGTGACTAAAATGTTTGACTATGATTTTGAAATAGTTTATAAGAAAGGAAAAGAGAATGTGGTGGTAGATTCCCTCTCTTTGTGGGATGAATCAGTTGAGGCATTCTTATGCACCATGACCATGTGGTAGGTAGATTGGATAAAAGAAGCAAGATCAGAATGGGATAATGATATTACTACAAGTATTTGATTCACAAAATTTAGTAGGGTTTTAATGAATCTTAAAAATTTAAAAATTTACATGGAAGGAGAACAAATTTTGGTATAAAGATAGATTATACATTTATAAGCATTATCTCCTCAAACATGAAATTCTTCATGAACTTCATGCTTCTCCTCTTGGAGGAAACTTAGGATTTTTAAAAAAAATCATAGAATCAAGTAAGATTTCTTTTGGCAAGGACTCAAAGGGGTTGTTCAAAAATATGTGTTTGAATGTAAGGGATGCCAATAAAATAAAGGAGAAACCATTAAGACTCTAGGTATTTTTCAAGCTATATCCATCCATACCTAGCATTAGGAATAGGTTTCCATGGATTTCATTACAAGGTTACCAAGGTTTGAGGGTAAAAATTATATCATGGTAGTTATGGATTGACTCACCAAGTATGCTATTTTTTTATTCTTATCATATTCATTTGTTGATAGTACAGTAGCTTCTATTTTTCACAATATAGTTCAAAAATTACATGGTACTACAAAGATCATTGTAAGTAACAAATATCCCATATTTACTAGTAATTTTTGGATTAAATTATTTACCTATTTGGGTACCTAGGTGTCTCATAGCTTAACTTATCATCCTTAATCTAATGGACAAATATAGGTAGTCAACAAATATTTTGAAAGGTATATTCATAGTTTTATTTCTAATAAACATGTTAAATGGGTTCATTAGCTACCACATTTTGAATGGGGGTATAAACATTATTTTCACATTTCTTCCAAGATGTCTCCCTTTGTGGCATTGTATGTGTATCACCCCCCATCCATCAGTTCAGCTTTGATAGTGCATCCAAATGTTTAAGATATTAAGGAAAATATTCACCATCAATAGGAGGTGTTGGTCAGTTTGTGAGATAATTTATAAATGTCACAAAATTGAATGAATCAATAAGTAGGTCAACATCGTAAAGAGAGGAATTTGACATAGGTGATTGGGTCTTTGTGGATTTTTAACTATATAAGTAGATGTCTCTGAAGTAATAGAAAAAAGATAACAAGCTATCACCTAAGTATTATGTCCCTTACCAGATCTTGCATAAAATTGGTAGTGTGGATTACAATTTAGAATTACCCCCATCCACTTACATACATCTAGTATTACATGTATCTTGCTTGAAAAAAGTAATAATACATAGAGTTTCCACTCAAACTAAGTTACCTAAACTAGGTGAATGCAGAGTCATTCTATAGACTAAGTAGATACTTCACATATGTACTAAATAATTGTGGAATGGAGCCGTTAAAAATTATTTGATCAAATGGAAGAACCTACATTCTAAAGATACAACATGGGAGTATTAAGCATTCCTATAGAAACATCCTAGTTTGATTCAATATTGAGGATAATGTAGTTTTGAAGGGGAGGGGAATGTTATGCCCTTAAACTATAGTGTATATACGGATATGTGTGTCTGACTTGTGGTTTATACATCTTAATATTAGCTTGATGCATTTCTCAATGTTCTTAGTATGGCCAACCTATGGAATAACCATGGCTAATTAGAGTATATATAGGAGATAGTTGTTATTATTTTATCTTCATATTCTGAATTCTATTCCTATTGCATAGTTTTAGAAGTTTCCCCCTGAAAGTGGCTTAGTCATAATATTATGTGTTTTACTCTTTCAACAATTATTATTGTGGATCTATTTATTCTGATCTTAATTATGCCATATATTATTCTACTATTGTGAATCATCTAAGTAATTTCCTTAAAAATTATCCCTTACTAATGGGATATAAGATAAATTATTATTATATGGATGTAATTTATATAAATTATAAACATAATATTAAGTGTGTGAATTTTAGGTTTTGAACAAACATTGGTTTGAACATGAGATATAGGTGATGTAGGGAGAGAACTAGAAGTTTTAGACTCAATGCATTCTATACCAAAATCATTGTAATCATCATTATTCTAAGGTTCATAATTTTAATTAACTTGTACAAGTAAGAGTAGAAGAAGTATAAATCATGTTTTCATTTGGCATATTATGACATGTTGGGGAATAGATAGAGATGTTTACATTATGAACATTTTTCAAAGAATCGTCATGTTGAGCTTGGAATGTAAAAGAAGATGATACAATAATTTCATATAATTTAGTTTGTGCATTAATAAAAGGTGTAATATCATTTATACATGTGTTTTAATATGTAATTGAGAATGGTAAAGAATATGCATTGCTCTTTTCTATATTTCTTGAATCATGTAAAAGTATATTTCATTTATTTCACTTATATTTTTTTAATTTGAATAAGGAGGTATCAAAAGTGATTAAAAATCTAGGATCACATTGGAACAAATAACTACCAATAAGAGACTATTTTGGAATTATATTTTTAGTTTGATTTTGAGGTGTAGGAGAAGAGGGAGAGGAAAGAGAAAAATATGCATTTAGTATATCCTCATCAACACTTTGATTGTCATGCTCATAGTAATCCTCATATCCATCATGAAAACAATAATCATAATCATACTTATAAAAAAAATAATTATCATGTGATAATGTGAAATATTGAGATTTTTTCCATTAATTATTATAATTACGAAAAAAAATTAAAAAATTCATCAACTAGGTGAGGAGTAAGAGGCTTCTTGAATGTCATTTTAAAATTTCCAAATAAGATAATGTAAATAATGAATTAAAAATGTAAAATAGATAGAATTTAATATAACATAGGTATATGTTAAATTATTTGAAATGTTCAATCCAATATATACAAAAAAATCAAGATTGTATTTCAAACCCTAAAGACTAGTATTTAGATGTATAGGGACCTAGTATGTGGATCTAGGGTTTTATGAGGGTGGTTTAGAAAAAAATTATATTGTATTAAATTAATGACACCCTAATATAATATTTATTTGGATTAGTAATGTTTTTAAAAAAATCAATAAAAACATAATCTTGTAACCCTAATTTAGTGCACAAAATTGATGAAAGCAAACCATGGGCTGAACTAGGGTTTTAATTAATATTTGAATTAAATCAGGTTCACCAATTTTTTTAACTATTTATGAATTAGTAGATGTAAATATAAGGTTATTAAAGGTTTTAATATAATATTAAATTGAGATAAATATAGGAAAATATTATTATGATAGGTTTTTTCCAAAATAGTAAAGATGGCTGAAAAGTGTACTTATCTGGTTTGTAGTTACATACTGCTTTGTTTGAAATCTAACCCTTGTCTTCTTGCCTAGTTGACATTACCTAAAAGTAGTATCTATATGTTTAGTTATCTTGGGCATGTGTCTTACATAGTTATTTGAACTCACATTGACTAGATTATCAAAGTTGACATGACCCATTCTCCTATACCACAACCAACTATCATCAACCTTTCCCATCAAGGAAATATTACCATTTACTTCAACAAGATTATAGATATTGATCTTATTCATTTTTTATTTTACAACTATTATTATATATCTCTTTAACTTATAGCCTTTTGCATCAAATGTGACCTTTTATCCATTATCATACATTTGGCTGACACTTAGCAAATTATGCTTCAATCCTTCAGCATAAAGGACATCATGTGTAGGTATTTTACCATCTATGTTCAAGGTTTTGTTACCTTTTATATTTATTATTGTGTTGTCTCCAAAGCTAACAAATCCTTCCTTACATTTTCTCAATTTGGTAAACTTTATCTTGTCACCAATCATATGTTTTGAGCAACCACTATTTATCACCCAAAAATTCTATTCCTTCACATGGAGTGCAATCTGAGCAATCATGGATTGATTGTTCACTCTCCACTCATCTTTGGGTTTCTTATTTAGCTTATTTTTAGAAACTTGTGAACCTTTGTTCACACTAAGAGGCATGTCTTTCTTTACATTGTGTACTTTTGATCTTACAAATCTAGTTCTACAATGTTTAGCTATGTGACCAAAGTTATTACAATTATAACAAATTAAATTTGTATCTACCAAGGGTGAAAATGAATTTCTGCTTACAAAATTGATTCTCATTGTACTTATAACTATATATTTACTAGCATTATGACCAAAGTGATTATAGCTATACAAATAATGTAGTCATATAAAATGTGAAAATTGGTAACCTAAGTGTGGTTAAAAAACCCAACCCATAGATCCATTCTGCTTGCTTTCATGACCCTCATAGGCATCTTTTCACTAATTCCTAGTCATATATAGCCTTATAGACATAATCCCAATTCAACTATATTACTCTTTCCATGACAAATCCATCCCCCTAGGCCCTGTCAGCTAAGGACAATAGTGCCCAACTTGGACTACAAAGGTAGTGCCATTACTATCCACTTTTGGTGATCCTATCTAAGTGAATTTTTGGCCCCAATAGTTAGTTCCTTTTGGTTTTCCATCCTTATCATTGATGTTATAATATGAACACATTCATCCCATGGCCAATATATCCCTATAAAATCCCATTCAAAGATCATTTGGATAAGGTTGAAAATTATCACTAAGTAAGAAATAATACAAGTAAGACTAGTCAGTTAATCTTCCATATTCCCTACATATATCCAACCAATATAATTACAAGATTTTTTAAATCCTTACACTAGTCCCTAACCACCTCAAGTACATCTAGTTTAGTATTTTGTATCTTCATACACACTATTTCACAAAGCACATCCAGAGGGAGAATTACATATGGTTTGATTCCTCTTCAAAGTATTGGTATGTCGGTAGCATGCCTACACAAGTGGTGTGGATACACAGTTAGTGAATCTTGCACACACTAACCCCCCTCTTTCTAAAAATTGATAAAAGTAAAAAGGATTCTAGGGTTTAAAGAAAAAATATACTCTATAAGGAGTTTCATGGACATCCGATAGTTGAAACTTCACATGTAAGGTCACACAAATATAGTGAACAAAACTTATAAATCTTAGGTCTCCTAGACAATACAAGTAGAGGTGGACTATAACATCGATGTCACTAATGTCCTATTTTTTCACTCCTATCCAATCATAAAATGAACTCTAGATCCTAATTTGTGACACTGTCCCAGTTCTACTAGTGAATTCTAGACCCTACAATAACCATTTTAGTCAGCTTCTAGCTAAGTCTTATTTTATCTCCATTATTATTATTTTTAGAAAGATTAAAATTACAGTAAAATTAGAAAAAATTAGTAGCTTAACTATTTTTTATTTATTTATTTATTTTACTACTTAGACCTTTTTAAAAAATTAGGAATAATACTCTAATATTCCTAAAATTGTTAAATCATTTGGTGAACATGACTTACTTTGTTTGTATATAAAACCCTAGAAACCCTAGGGTAAAATAGCTATTGATTTTTCTTATACTCTTCTAATTTTTTACCTACATAATAAAATAATAAATTTATATTAAATTTTAAAAAAATTTAGTAATTTTAAAATAATTTTCTTTCAAACCCTATTTGCCCATGCTAGGTCCTGGTATTTTCCCAATATTTTTTCAATAATTTTATGATTTTTTACTAGCATATTTAAATCATAAAATAGCATTAAATTTTTAAAATTACATAGTGATTTAAAAAAATTATTTTCCCTCCAAATCCTATTTTCATGTACTATCTCATATTTGCTTGTTGATGTATCAAATTACATCTAAAATCAAATTTCAAAAATGGATTTCACTTATTTTCAAATATTTCTTACATTTTTAGAAAATATTAAGGAAACCATACTTGGTCTTATCATGTACGTGAATGATGAAGTTTACCATATGATAATATAAAGCTTCATTCTTTGTTTTCATGATTAATTTTTATAATATGGAATGATATCAAAAAAGTCATTTTTTAAATATAGTAAGATACCTTTCCTTCAAATCATAGTTTACTTGTCTTTAATACAAGGTCTCATCTCTTGCTTTATATCTCTCATATGGAAAAAAATTCAATTTTATCATGATAAACACATTATAAATTTCATATCACATTCCAAAGTTTATTATGCATTCATGCACAAATTCATACTTTCTATCCCTTGATTTATATCTCTCATATGGAAACATTTTCAAATTTATCATGTGAAATACATTAGAAATGTCATAGTACATGCCAAATTTTCTTATGAATTCATGAAAAAAAATGTATGATTTCTATCCCTTGCTTTATATCTCTCATATGGAAACATTTTCAAGTTTATCATGCTAAACACATTATAAATGTCATAGCACATGCCAAAGTTTCTTATGCATTCATGCACAGATTCATGCTTTCAATCCTAACCTTGTTATCTCTCATGTGGAATGCTCTTTATAATCATATTTTTATACAACTTATAACTCCAATTTCATGAATTTAATCCCACATACATTATTTTTACCTAGATTCATATAAATATTTTGCTACCACTATGTTCAACTTACAACAAAATAAATAAAATAGAATCAAATTTCCAATACATAGTTCAAATGATCAATCTCACATTTTAAACTCTACTTTATCATCTCAAATAATGATAAAATAATGTATAAATGATAACTCTCTTACTCTTAATTATCATATTTCAAATGAAAATAATGCATGCACTCCATTCAAGGATAACATAGATGCACATAGTATTCCAATTTCACATGACAATTTATTGCATATTAGAAAAGAATTTCCTTATCCTCCTCTCCTCCAAGAGGGTGATAGCTAATTTCCCTCTAACCAGGTCCATATTATCACCCCTATAAAATTTGAGGAAGCCTATAATATTATTCCCAATTCATACATCAATCATATAGCTTATTCAAACCTTTTTCAACATATGTGCTTACATGTTCAATCAAAAGAAATTAGGGTTTGTAGTTGTGAGATTCTAAGGGATCAAATCACTAGTATGAGAAATTTAATTTCAAATTTACAAATGCATAATTATATATTACATGAAAATATCACAAAATTGGAAGATTAGATTATACAAAAGCCTCAAAGGCACCCTAGTGCTAACCATGTATATCTACCTTTACCTAGTCAATTGGTTACAAGAAATATTATATATCAAAGAAAAAAATCACAACAAATTAACTCTATAACTCATGATTCAAAAAGCATTCAAATATCAAATAATATTTCAAGTGAGGTACTAAGCGAAATGACTAAACCTAAGTTGATCATGCTACCTCCTCTACATCCAATAAGAAGATTTAGATATTATTGTGCATATCATATAATGTATGGGTATCACACAAATTTATGTTTGGAATTAAATAAACATATACAATAGATAATTGATAATGAGGACCCTATACAAGGTAAATTAGTCAATCAATCCATGGTGATGCAAGAACACATTCACAAACGGTCAAATTAAAAAATAGTTAAAAAGTGGTTACCAAAGTATAACTTAGAACAAAAAATGATCAAAAAGAAAAATTAGAGAAAAAAAATTACTAAAAACATAGGTAAATCAGGAAAAAGATGCAAATCTACCTCTCCAAAATGAGGCTCAACTTTTAAAGCAGTATGGGTTTGGTAAAAATTATCTACAATAGTTTGATTATCAAGGTCAAGGGTTGGGAAAGAAAGCTCAAAGCATCACTAATCCTATTATACTAGCTGATAATGTTTGTAACCAAGCTTTGGGATTTATTGAACATCCTAAGTCAAATCATTCATAGACATAATTTATCAAAGGAAGAGATCTAGATACGTTAAAAGTCAACACTAGCATTCCATTGGTTCAAAATCAAGATGATGATGATGATGATGATGATGATGATGATGATGATGATGATGATGATGAGTATAATAATATAAGTTATTATGATTTATAGGATACCAATAATGCATATGAATATTCAAAGTTATATTCACATCCATTCCCTCATGCTTCAAAATCATGCATGATTCCTTTGTTTAATATAAGACACCATGATAGGAAGTCTCCCCTGAGACTCATTGGTTAGTATCATTTCTTTTCGGTATTAAATGTAAATAATTTTTTATTTTTATTATACATAATCTTTCATATTACTTTTACATATCTTCTCTTTAATCTCTTGTACATAGTCTTCCTATGATTGATTGTAAATAGCTCAAATCTCAAAAAATTAAAAAAAATTCAAAATATCAAAAATCCAAAAAAAATTAAATATTTTAAAATATAAAAACATGAAAATTATCCAAAAAAAAAACATTTTGATTGTATGTATAACCCATGATTCACACTATTACAATCATGCTAGACTCACATTTGTTGTTCTATGCTATTATTTATCAATTTATCTACATTACCATTGTTCACTTGATCTTATTTAAGTGTGTGTAGTGACATCCATATTTTTTATTGCTTCACTCCACCCATTGAGGGGTAATCCTACTTCTACATAAAGACATACATCGATATATATACCCACTAGGGAATCTTCTACATGACTACACCATCCAAGTTATGGCATTCCTACACCACACACTCTAGTTATCATGTTGATGTACATTACTTACTAAGATTACATAGATTAATCTATTGGCATTCCACTAGGATATCACATTTATGTATTTATTAACATATACCTAGTCTTTTACTAACATGCCTTGCATACTTTCTCCTATTGCTTTCATTAGTCAGATGTGATTATATTTCTAGTTTTTACATGCTTTCCTTTCTTGCTTTGTGTATCTATATTTGATCACATTTTTCATTTCTAATTTTTTATCTTGTGTGTACCTTATGACATTTTCCAATGTCCTTTGCTTCTATTCCTGTGTGTGCCTTATGACATTTTTCAATGCCCTTTACTTTTACTATTCTAGGTGATTGTGGATTTCATGCCAACCTTGCTTGGTTTATTGTATGTGTATGTGGTATTTTAACATGACTTATATGTTTTATTTATAGTTTAAGTGACATGTGACCATATCCCTTATTTACTTGGGACCTTGGCCACTATTGTATGCTTCTTGCTTCTTGCCTTGTATGCTTCTTGCTTGATTTATTTTTTAATTGTATACAATTCCATGATCCACATCATGCATTATTCTTAATTTTTTGGATGACATTATGGACATCATGCTCCATCCCTTCTTGACAAATAACAACTAATAGCTAACAACTAACAACTAATAACCAACAACTAACAACTAACCAAACTTCCAATTCTAGGTTAGTACATTATATATGTAATTACATTGTGATATCTATCTAGGCATACCCATATTGATTTTATAATCTCTCATTACAAACCAAGCTATATCTTAAGATATCTTATCGATTATCATTACCATATCATTGTACCTATATAGCATAACACACTTGTTGTGGTATTTATTCTAAGGGAAGTCATTATAAGGTATTCATTCCTACCCTTACAAGAGGGCAAAAAAATAGGGGTTTTATCATAGAGATTAGAGCTCTTAATAGCAAAAAATTCAGCTTTTAGAACACTTAGAACAATAACTAGACATCAAACAAGATAAAATAGACTAGGTACCTAGTGAAAATTTAGAATAGTCATTAGATTTAGTATAGGATAATAGCATAGGTACCAATACTATCCATTTTTGGTGCTATTGTCTAAATAATATAAAAACTAGACTTTTTAGAAGTAGGTATAGAAGTAGGTTCAACTATAGTATTTCATAATTAGACCAGTTTAGAATCATTAGTTTTTAGTACACTTTTTCTCAGAGAATACAAATATAGGGGGCATAATGCATGATAGGTTCTTACTTCTAGTTTTAGATACAATAGTTAGTATAGCTTATAGATCAGAATCCATGTTTCAGACACTAGTGATTGGGGGCAATGTGAGTGATACATTTGGTTTCTTTTATTTCTAAGTTTAGTATTACCCAATCATTCTTAGTAGTTACATGCCTTATTCTATCTATAGGTGGTTGGCATCATATTGGAGTGGATTTCATAAAATCTTAACTTCTACATTTTAGAGTGGATTTCATATAATCCTAGTACACTATTTTTAGAGTGGCTTTCATACAAGCCTAATATACATCTTTTGAAGTGGCCAAGAGTGGCCTAGTTTCTAGCTTAAATTTGGATATCCATACCAACATTAGCAGATCATAATAAATTTATGAGCTTTAAGAGACATCTGATATGACACACATCTATATCATTATTAGTTCATAAATTTACTTTATGGGGAAACAATGGAGCCAAAGGACTAGTTATCCTCTATATTCTTGAGCCACCTATTTAGAGGGATTAGACACATAGTTCAAATATTGATCAACACATGCATGACCACCTAGATTCACTTAGTGGGTGATGATGGAGACAAAGGAATAGCCTTTGCATTCTTGAGCCACTTTTGGGGAATTTAGCATTCATCTCCATTTACAAAATTACTCTTGGTATAAAACACATCCAAAATCATTCAGCATCACAATAGGTTTTATATTAGTTCACGTACCTGATGAGGTTTGTTCATTATTGTCTCTTATTCTCTCTCTTACAAAGCTTTACACATTCTTATTTTACATATAGTGTATCTAGTAAGAATTGATCTACTCTTTATTTTCTCTTATAGATTCACACTTCATAGCATGTTCTCCTATGCACATCCAACAAGACATAACTTCATAGGCTTCATCCTTATAGGTAAGTTTAAGTATGCTTTGTATTTTTCCTTTATCCTAGTATTTCACTTTATTACATCACTAGAATAAAGGGGGGGGGGGGAAATTTAGTCATATAAAATGTGAAAATTGGTAACTTGAGTGTGGCTAATGACACCCAACCCATAGGCCCTTCGTGATTGATTTTATGACCCACATAGGCATCTTTTCACTGATTCCCAGTCATCCATAGCCTCCCAAACCCGATCCCAACTAAAATAGACTACTCTTTCCAGGACAAATCCATCCCTCTAGGTCTCGTTAGCTAAGGACAATAGAGCTCAAATTGGAATATAGCACCAATGCCACTATTATCTACTTTCAATACTCCCATCCAAGTGTATTTTTGGCCCCAATGATCATTTCTTTCTAGTTCCCCATCTTTATCGTTGATAGCCTGATTTGATCACATTTAACCCATAACCAATAGATCATTATAAAACCCCATTTAAATATCATTTGGAAAGGGTTGAAAATTATCACTAAGCAAGCAAGAATATAAGTAGGACTATTTAGATAATCTTCCCTATTCTCTACATATAGCTAGCTAATACACTTACAAGATTATCTAAATCCTTACACAAGTCCCTAGCCACCTAAAACACATCTAATTTATCATTTTACATCTTCATACAAACTATTACATAAATCACATCAAGATATAAAACTACATATGGCTTGACCCCTCTTCAAAGTATTGGCATGTAGGCAATGTTCCCACATACAGGGTGTGGATACATGTTAAAGGAATATTACACACACTAACCCCCCCCCCCCCCCTCTTTATCAAAATTGGTCAAATTAAAAATTATTCTAGGGTTTGAAGATAAAATATTATCTATAGAGAGTTTCATGCATATTTGATAGTCAAAACTTCATAGGCAAGGTCACACAAACATAGTAAATGAAACCCAAAAATATCAAGTCTCTTGGACAAAAACATCGGAGGTTGACTACAACACCAGTGGAACTAGTGTCATGTTTTGGGACTCTTGTCCAATCATAAAATGAACTCAAGATACTAATTTGTAACACTATCTTAGTTGGGCACAATGAATTTTAGACCCTGCAATAGCCATTTTAGTCAGTTTACAACTAAGTCTTATTTTTTCTCCCTTATTATTATTTTTAGAAAGATTAAAATTATAGTCAAATTATACAAATCAATAGCTTAATTATTGCATATTTATCTACTAATTTTAATACTCAAACCCTTTAACTAAGTTATGAATAATACTCCAATATTCACAAAACCCTTTAACAATAAAAAGATGAGGAATACCTAGTCATAACATTTCTTGGTGTAGCATGAGTAATTCTTCTAGGTTGTCGATTATTCAAAATTCTTACCTGGGTGTATCCATCAAAATAAACTACCTTTATCTTCTTTTTTTATCTTCAAGCTTCTTTTTGGGTTTATCTTTATTCACATCTATGTTTGAGTTTCTCTTTGTATACTTGTAATATTTCTCTCTTTTTTCTATATTCTACTTCTTATTTAAAGTTTTCATATAGGTTAGTACATCTACTAGTTGAGAAAAAATTTGCATTCTCATAACCAAGACCTGATCTCTCTTTCATGGGATTTTAAGAGTTGATCATTTCATCAAGAATGTCTAATCCTCTTGTCAACTTCATACTTTTATTTATTTGACCTTTGGATTTTTCAAGTTTTTTTTCTCAAATCCACTATGTATACCTCAATCTTCACAAATTCATAAGATTTAGATTGTAGTTCCATTTTGAATACATCTTCTATTCTTTTAGCCTCTTCAATGTGTATCTTTAAGATAATTACCATCTAGTCAAATGTATCAACACTTTTAGACATTTTATCCATTTTCTTTTATCCAAGCATCTTTTGTTTTGAGTTCTCTTTTCTCAACTTGTCAATCTCATATAGGGCACATATGATATCACATTATAGAACAACTTTACCTTCTTCTTCTTCATCTGAGTCTTCAACTTCATCTTAATCTAGATTTATAGAATTTAATCTTACTGTCATGAATAAGGATTCATTTCCCTTGGACATAAAAGCATAGTCATGATCATCATTTGAACTATCACTATATTCCATTGATTCACTATATTCTTTTGTGTATAGAACTTTCTTATTCTTGAATAAGTTATTATTTTTAGGATAGTAGGGTTTCACCATTTTTATACTATATACTTGTTTAGATTTATCCTTTTTATTATCAGGTCATTTAGTAGTAAAATTTCCTACTTTACCACAATTAAAGCATTTGAAGGGTAACTTACCTCTGTAATTTCTAGATCCTATCTTTAGTTTTCTAACAAAGTTATCTTCTTATTCATTAGTCTCTTCAAATTTAGATGTAGATGTTTCTTCCTTTACTTTCTTGGCTACTTTGAATTCAACTTCTCTCTTGAAGGTGTATGTCTCTCCCATTTGCATCTCATAAGCTGTGAAGTTATTATTCAACTCATTAACAACGAATTCATCTAGATCTCTTGTTTCTTCTATTTCAGATATTTTAGAATCATATCTTGATGGCAAAGATCTTAAAACGTTCTTGACAATGATTGAATCTTTCATTTCTTCTCTAAAGCATCTAATTGCATTTACTATTTCATCTACCCTAAGGAGGTAGTCTATAATCTTTTCCTCATGATTCATCTTAAGGCTCTCAAGCTTGCCTTCGTAATTTTTTATCTTGGACTATTTTACCTTATCATATCCTTCATAAATACCCTTCAACTTATTCCAGATGTCCTATGCATTATGATAGTGCATAACTTTAACAATCTTTGAGTTTGAAAATCCACAAAGAATAACATTCTTTACCTTGGCATTGTTCTCATATGCCTTCTTGGTACCTTGATTAGTAGGAGTTGTAGTAGGGGTTGTATATCCATTTACCATAAACATACATACATCAAACCCTAATGATGATAAATATGTTTCCATTCTTATGCTCCACAATGCATAGTTAAATCCATCAAAGAGAGGTTCCTTGTTTAATGAAGATCCTTCTTGACTAGCCATTGTGTTCACTATTCTAAGATTTACCTAAGTTGATTAAGCTTCTTTCAAGGAACCCTAGGCTCTAATATCAATTTTTGTAACACAACTAGATATTGAGAGAGGGGGTGAATTAGTATATTAATTATAACTAGTCCTTTAACAACTTTTAGACTAGAATAAAATATATATGAAGATAAAATAAAATATGTAGAGATCATACAAATAAAAATGCACATGACAGAATATTTATACATGGAAAACCCAAAGGGAAAAACCATGGTGAGAATAGATTATAAAAACTACTATTTTAATCCAACCTCACATTTCAAAGCCTTACTAAAATATCTCATTGTTTATAATGTTTAAAGACACCAATCCTAAGGAGATACCAATCCCCTAATTTAAGAGCACCAACTCTAAGGAAGCACCCACTCCATAGTTTGAGCGCCCACTCACCTTATCTAATGTCACCAACATATCAAACTCTTCTATGGATATACAACTCTACTTTAAAAATTAGATTCATACATGAATATAAATCTTTGTTCTTTGTTATAGGTCTAATCTACAATTCATCATACTCTACACATTCTCCTTATGCCTTTCTTACTCTCTACTCCTCTCTATTCCTTTGGTCTTGTATATAGATATCTCTTTATTCAACACACTTCATTGTCTTCACCAACCACTCTACTCTTATCTTATTCCTCTGGTTCTATGTCTTTATGATGTTCTATTTGACACACCTCAATATCTTTTGCTTTCTACCTCTTTCTATATTCAACTTAGCTTAATAGAAAATGTAATTAGTTTAGAACATTTTTATTTGTCCCAAATATCATTTATATAAGCAGATTATCTAGGGTTTTCCTTTTTATATGTTCACACTCAGACTAAAAACACATCCTATCAATTTTGGATTTACTCATTAATACTTTGAATTAGTAGTTCATACATCTTCATTTCATGCACTACACCATAATTATAGATCTATTTACTATCAATAGAGTTTATTAGACTCAAGTTTTGATACATAGGCTCTTTAATGTAGATGTTATTTGTTGGATCAATCAATATCATTGTCTATTTCAAGCTATATATCTTATACACAAGTTCCTACATGTTCCTCCAATTAAACATTTATCTAGATATGACATTAAATGCTGATTGTTGATCTTGCCTTTGCTGCCATGATATGATGGTCCACACTCAATGATTCAACTTTAAAACTAATTTATTTGATCTTATTGATTTGAGTTTCTATGTTTCATTTAATCTTCAAATATGCATGATATTTACTATTTTCTTGATGTTAAACATCAAGATCTTTATCCCATCTCCCTACTTCCTATATCTTTGGATCACTTTCACTCCATCAATCTTCTCAAACTTGCATGGTTTTTAACTTTACACTCTATATATAAACATTAATTACTTTATATCATATAATTCCTTTCACTCCATTAAATCTCCTTTTCATGATCAGAAACTTAATTATTAAATTTGACAAGCTTATCCTCATTGTTCCTCTATCTAATAGACTCATGTGCTTATGACACTTGGCATTAACATGTTCACTCAGAGGGACCTTTGACAATTTGACTTTGATTTTCTTTTTTAGATCACTTATGTGTGATAAAGTATAGGCCATTGATCAATATTGGACATAATATAAAGTCTAAGACTTAGGAAATATTATGTCCTTTGAATTGGTAATTTCTAGGTTGAGGGGCCAATTTCACAATGATGACAAAGGCTTAGGTTATAATTTAAGATATTGAGTCTAGGCCATAGAAAATCACCATCAAAATAGAAATTACCTATTGATTACATGACATAAACCCTTAATCTTTTATTGAGAAACCATATCTAGTCTGAGAGTAAAGATAATTCAATTTTGAGCTCATTCCTTCTCAATTAAACCTACAATCCATATATTCAAGGTGATCATGAAAAACCCATAATAGATCTACTATATATTTAATTTAAAAATTTCCACAAACTATCTTTTTAAAATCATGACAACTTTATATTGCCTTGTGCATATTTTGTCTAAGTATGGAGACCATTTCATTTCACCTGGAAGGCTAAATTTGCACATGCATAACTCTCGTTGCACTTAATCATATGACCTATAAATTATCACATATAATCCTCTAACATAGGGAATTCCATCCATATATATAAGTGTTCCTAAATACATCATAGGTGTAAGATATGTCTTCATAAAAATTCCTTTGAGCTTTTTCTTGTAAATTTCAAATTTGACTATGTTGGAAAACACTTTCAACATGCCTTGGAGCCCTAATTTGCTCAAGAATAACTTTTATTACACTACATAATGTGACCTAAGATTTAGTACATATAAATTATGAAGAAAATGAACATACCCATGTGATAATTTTATCCTAACACCTACATGTGTGTAAATTTTAACCTCATCAGTATTCTTATCTTTTCATGTCTGGACCCAAAATGTCTATTTATCATTATGAAGAACCAGATGGATTCCATTCATGCACACAAGAATTATAATAATACTTGACCCTTTATAGTATCCTTTACATATCCTATAATCACCATATATAGTCCTAAACATGAATGAAATGCTCATAATGTCCCTTTTGACATCAATGAAAATCATATTTCCAATAATATTCACCAACATTGTAGAGTCACCAACATGGGTTTTACGATAGCTATTGGAATTCAATTTCATATCTTTCCCTCCCATTAAATATTTTGATATGACATATCCCCTTACAAATAACTATGATTCTAATGTATTCTATGAGTATCAAAGGGTACCAAGATATACAATAAATAGATGTATACTCCTAAAACATTAGATACAATATTTGATTGAGGATAATATTATTGATGTGATCACACCCATAGAGGAACTAAAACAATAGGAAATAGAATATAAGGCATTATATATATTATCAGATCCTTTTCCAAAGCACACAAGAAATGAGGAAGGGATCACATCAAGTTTTCACTACAATATCAGGCACATCCCCCACCAACTTCTTATCATACTATTACAAAAGAGGCACACCCATTGCATAACATAATTGACATGTACCATAATATAGTTCTAGATAGACCACTCATAACATTCTTAGAGTAAGATATTGTTGATGATGATACAAATTTACATGCACTCTTTATACGAGCATACATATATCATCATCATATATAGAGTGTTATGGTTGATGACGGTTTAAGCATTAACATGTGCATTGTAACACTTTTCAAACATTTAGGGTACTTATATCATGATATATTCCCCATGGAAATAATAATTAGTGGTTTTAGTGGTCATGTTCAAATCTCCATCAAGGATATTTCACTTCCATTATAGGTTGGACCATCACATATAGCCACTCAATTATTAATAGTACCTAGTGTAAACATGTTTGATATGCTATTAGGTAGTCCATGGTTATGGAAGCTAATATTTATCCCATATGTAATGTGAATATGCCTAAAATACATACACACAAATTAGGTGGCCAAATTTGAGGGTCTTCCATATGAGTGCCCTCTACCTATCCCATAGGTAGTTACAACATAATCTCTAGTTATCATTCCATCACCATTACCACATATAACATAGTTTTAAGTTATAACTTAGATTATTGTTCTTATGATTGAATCACAAAGGTCAATAGATCCACCAATGCAGGTGAGTTCTACTCTTGATCCATGTTGATACATGACGCATCTTCATGCCTCTCGATTACCAGACTACCTGCCACATGTTTTGATTGGGAATCACCTCAAGTGTCCTCAGACTAGCCATATAATGGTTTAAAAGAGGACCCAAATCACTATAGAGCTTTTGGTGTGATAGCCAGTCCTTCTATTAGTATTAGAGCTATGTCTTGAGGTCGAGTCTCATGGAAGCTAGTGGGCCTGATTTGCATCGATGCACGATGTGTCTCCATACCTCTCGATTATCAGACTACCTACCATGTGTTCTGATTGGGAATCACCTTAGGTTTCCTCAAACAAGCCATATAGTGGTCAAGAAGAGGACCTAAATCACTTCAGAGCTTTTGGCATGATGGCCAGTCTTCTATTGGTATCAGAGATAGGTCTCGAGGTTGAGTCTCACAGAAGTTGTTGGGCCTGATCTATACCGATGCATGACATGTCTCCGTGCCTCTCGGTTACTAGACTACCTGCCACATGTTCCAACTAAGAATCACCTTGAGTGTCCTTAGACTAGCCATAAAGTGGTTTGGAAGAAGACCCAAATCACTCTGGAGATAGGCCATAAACTTCTTTAGCTTAGTATCTATTTGCTTTTGTTGTTGTGTTGCTTATGTAGTCATGGCTGTAACATCAACCCTTTTGGATTCTTGTGGCTTGACCACCATGAGAAAAAAAAATTTGGCACCAATTAGAGAGACAAATCTAAAGGTGGTACTTATTGTACCCTATAGCACCATGTTCTAAGAGTGAGAATGATCCTTCTAGTTCTTGATTCATATATACCATGTTGATAATACATGAATGGCTAACCAAAGAGTACATCACAAACATCTAGATTGATGACATCACATAAGACCTCATCTTGGAAAGGTTGTATTGCATATGAGAGAAGACATTGGTGGGTGACACAGAGGTTTCTCCCTGGACTCAACCATCCAATTTTGTATGGTTTTGGGTGAGGCTTCATGGACAAATTTAGGCTTTTCACAACATTAGCAGAGATTAAAGTCTTTTGACTTCCACTATCAAGAATAAAATGTAGAGGCTTACCTTTCACCCATAACTTAGAGTGAAACAACCTTTCCTTGTCATCTAACATCTTGTTGTGTGTCTATGATGAAGCAACAATGTCTTCAAGATTAGCATCTATAATTTATTCTTCAACCTCTTCGAATGCAGGGTCTGTATGAGGTAGAGTAGAGGATTGTGACTCAGAAAGCAGTGATTTGATAGCTCGACATTCTTCTTTGGAGTGAGTTCCATATTTGTGATAATCACACCACTTCCCAGTCTTTCCTTACTTTTTCTTCCAATTTTGGCCTCGTGTTTGACCTTCTTTGTCACTTTTCCATTTTAAAGATTGATTCTTTATATTCATTCTTCCATGCTTCTGTTCAATCTTTAATGTGAATTTGTATTCCTCACTAATGGTTTCCAAATTGAAGAGTTCCATTTCTCCTCGTATGTACCATTGTAGTCTCCCATGATATCTGAGAACCTTGTGTTTCTCACTTTCTTGGATGCCTAATCTCATAGATAGAGAATGAAAAATGTCAGTGTAATCTTGAAGAGATTGTTCCTTACCTTGGAGAAGTTGTTGCCACTCTATATACAGATCATAATATGCTCCAATGGCTTCCTTTATAGGTTCTATCTTAAGGCCAATATCATCTACACTGAATCTCTTTTTGTACACTTCCCACCAATTTTTGACAGGCAATGATGCTTTTAGAAGAACAAAAGTATTCTTTTCTTTATTGGTGAATTTATTTATAGAAAAATAAGATGACAATTGATCCAACCAATTTTCTACTGTATCAGCATTGATTTTGCCTTCAAATGTAGGGATATCAAAATTCACCTAAACCTTGAAGGGTGTTAGGGCACTGAAAGGATGTGCAGTTGAAGATGAGGAGCCAAAACTTCCCTTCGAGATTTGTTAGAGAATTTGAGTGAATTGTTGTAGCATCTGTGCTTGTTGTTATTGGAGGGCTTCATTCACCATTTCCTTGAAAGCATCAGATGCCTCAGTGTTGTCTACCATTTAAAGTCATTTGGAGTGAATAGGTGGATATTCTGCTAGTTCTATTTTTCACCCAAGCTACCTATAATATGACCTCATCCTTGAGATCATACACTCTAAAGAAAAACTTCTCTGATACCAATAAAATGACTAGCCATCATGCCAAAATCTCTGAAGTGATCTAGGTCTTCTTCTAGATCCCTATATGGCTAGCTACGAAGCACTCAAGGTGATTCTTGATTGGACATGTGGTGTGTGATGATCGCCTCAGTGGGGAGATGTATCCCTGAGAAGGGATGTGGATCATGCCTACTAGCTTTTATGGGTCTCAAATAGAAGGACTAGCCATCACACCAAAATCTCTAGAGTGATTTGGGTCCTCTTCCAAACCACTATATGGCCAGTCGGAGGACACCCGAGGTGATTCCTAGGTGGAACACATGGCAGGTAGTCTAGTAACTAAGAGGCACAGAGATGCATCGTGCATTGGTGCAGATTAGGCCCACTAGCTTCCATGAGACTTAACCTCAAGACCTAACTCTAATACCAATAAAATACTAGCCATCACACCAAAAGCTTTGGAGTGATCTGGGTCCTCTTCTAGATCCCTATATGGCCAATCATGAAGTACCTGAGGTAATTCTTGGTTGGACGCATGGTGTTTGATGATTGCCTTAGTAGGGAGACGTATCCTTGAGAAGGGATGTGGATCATGCCCACAAGATTCTACAAGTCTTGACCTTGAGATCTAGCTCTAATACCAATAGAAGGACTAGCCATCATGCCAAAAGCTTTGGAGTGATTTGGGTCCTCTTCCAAACCACTATATGGCCAATCTAAGAACACTTGAGGTGATTCCCAGTCAGATCACGTGGTAGGTAGTTTGATAACTGGGAGGTGCAGAGACACATTATGCATCGACATGGATCAAGCCCACCAACTTCTATGGGACTCGACCTCAAGACCTAGCTCTAATACTAATAGAAGGACTGGCCATCACACTAAAATCTCTAAAGTGATTTGGGAATAGAGGACTGGCCATCACACCAAAAGCTCTATAGTTTTTGGCATGATGGTTAGTCTTCTATTGGTATTAGAGCTAGGTCTTGAGGTCAAGACTTGTAGAAGCTGGTGGGCATGATCCACATCCCTTCTTAGGGATATGCCTTTAGAGGCAGTTAGCGCTCACCATGTGTTCGACTAGGAATCAACTCGAGTGCTCTATGGCTAGCCATATAGGAATCTAGAAGAGGAACCAGATCACTCTGAAGCTTTTGGCATGATGTCCAGTCCTTTTATTAGTATCAAAGCTAGGTCTCGAGCTTGAGTCTCATAGAAGCTGGTATGCTTGATCTATGCTAATGCATGATGCATCTCTACACCTCCTAGTTACCAGACTACCTGCCACATGTTCTAATTGGGAATCACTTCATGTGTCCTTAGACTAGCCATATAGTGGTTTGGAAGAGGACCCAAATCACTCTAGAGCTTTTGGCATGATGGCCAATCTTCTATTGGTTAATAGAAGGACTAGCTGTCATGCCAAAAGCTTTGGAGTGATTTGGGTCCTCTTCCAAATCCTTATATGGCTAGTCTGTGGACACCTGAGGTGATTCCCAGTTAGACACATGGCAAGTGCTAACTGCCTCTAGAGGCATATCCTTGAGAAGGGATGTGGATCATGCCCACCAGCTTTTGTGAGTCTTGACCTCAAGACCTAGCTTTGATACCAATAGAAGACTGGCCGTCATGCCAAAAGCTCCAGAGTGATCTACGTCCTCTTTCAAATCCCTATATGACCAATCACAAAGCACCTAAGGTGATTCCTAGTTGGACACATGGTATGTAATTATCACCTTAGTAAGGAGGCGTATCCCTGAAAGGGATGTGAATCATGTACCAATAGAAAACTAGCCATCACGCCAAAATCTCTAGAGTGATTTGGGTCCTCTTCGAAACCACTATATGGCTAGTTTGAGGACACTCGAGGTGATTCCCAATTGGAACATGTGGCAGGTAGTCCAATAACTAGGAGGCATGGAGACGTGTCATGCATTGGTGCAGATCAGGCCCACCAACTTCTGCGAGACTCGACCTTGAGACCTAGCTCTAATACCAATAGAAAACTGGCCATCATGCCAAAAGCTCTAAAGTGATTTGGGTCCTCCTTGAGATTGGTGACCTTCTACATCCTCCCCACACCTTCAAAACATGTATAAATGAAGATGTAACTTGAAATGGAAATTAGACATCTCTTCTCAGAGATAAGCATATGTTTGGGTCTATAGTTTTGATAAATAAAAACATCTATTTTTAGAGATAGCATTATTTTAATTGTGTTGTTCTTATTTTTGAATTATATTTCAGCCAAAGATTTTTGAGTTTTTGGATTAGTGGTATCAGAGTGGTTTGTCTTTAGAGTGTATGATCCCAAGGATGAGGTCAGATTATAGAAAGCTTGGGTGGAAAATAGAACCAGTAGAATATCCACCTATTCACTCCAAATGACTTCAAATGGCGGACAACACCGAGGCATCTGATCCTTTCAAGGAAATGGTGAATGAAGCCCTCCAACAATGACAAGTGTAGATGATACAATAATTCACTAAAATTATCCAAAAAATCTTGATGGGAAATTTTGGCTCCTCATCTGCACTTGCACATCCTTTCAGTGCCCCAACACCCTTCAAGGTTCAGGTGAATTTTGATATCCCTACATTTGAAGGCAAAATTAATGCTGATGCAGTATAAAATTGGTTGGATCAATTGTCATCTTATTTTTATGTAAATAAATTCACTGACAAAGAGATGAATACTTTTGCTCTTCTGAAAGCATCATTACTTGTCAAAAATTGGTGGGAAGTGTACAAAAAGAGATTCAGTGTAGATGATATTGGCCTTAAGATAGAACCTACATGGGATGATTTCATAGATGCTATAAAGGAAGAATACTACCCCATTAGAGCATATGACGATTTGTATATAGAGTGGCAACAACTTTGCCAAGGTAAGGAACAATCTATTCAAGATTACAATGACATTTTTCATTCTCTATCTATGAGATTAGGCATCCAAGAAAGTGAGAAACACAAGGTTCTCAAATATCATGGAGGACTATAATGGTACATACGAGGAGAAATGGAACTCTTCAATTTGGAAACCATCAATGAGGCATACAAGTTCGTAGTGAAGATTGAGTAGAAGCATGGAAGAATGAATATAAAGAATCAGTCTTCAAAATGGAAAAGTGACAAAGAAGGTCAAACATGAGGCCAAAATTGGAAGCAAAAGGAAGGAAAAACTGGGAAGTGGTGTGATTATCACAAATCTAGAACTCACTCCAAAGAAGAATGTCAAGCTATCAAATCACTACTTTCTGAGTCATAATCCTATGCTCTACCTCATATAAACCCTATAGTTGAAGAGGTTGAAGAAGAAATTATAGATGCTGATCTTGAAGCCATTGTTGCTTCATCACAGACACATGACAAGATGTTAGTTGACAAGGAAAGGTTGTTTCACTCTAAGTTATGGATGAAAGGTAGGCCTCTACATTTCATTCTTGATAGTGGAATTCAAAAGAATTTAATCTCTATTGATGTTTTGAAAATCCTAAATCTATCTATGAAGCCTCACCCAAAACCATATAGTATTGGATGGTTGAGTCTAGGGAGAAACCTCTGTGTCACCCACCAATGTCTTCTCTCATATACAATACAACCTTTCCAAGATGAGGTCTTATGTGATGTGGTCAATATATATGTTTGTGATGTACTCTTTGGTTAGCCATTCATGTATGATTGAAATGGTATATATGAATCAAGAACTAGAAGGATCACTCTCACTCTTGGAACATGGCGCTATAGGGTACTAGAAGTACCACCTTCTACATCTGTCTCTCTAATTAGTGCTAAGAAATTTGTTCTCATGGTGGTCAAGCCATAGGAATATAAAAGGGCTGATGTTACAGCCTTGAATACACAAACAACACAACAATATAATTAGATAGATACCAAGCTGAAGAAGTTCATGGCCTTCCATCCATGGACTGATGGTCAGACAGAAATGGTGAACAATCGGGCCCTGCACAGTTCCATAAATCATAGTTCCTTCCAAGTATGCATCCAAAATAAAATAAAAGTACAAATACCACACTTGATGAGAAATATTGATTCAATGGGGACCATTGCTTCTCAAGGAGGGAGGAATGATTCGGACAACAATCCAGATGACAATTCGGGTGATGGGTCTACCCCAATTGATGGCGGAACTTTCGGGAGCCATAACTTTTGCACCGTAGCTCCAATTGACTCACCGTTTGAACCGTTGGAAAGATAATAATGAGGGGAAAATCATGAGAGGGCATGTATATTTTATAAATGAAGTTTTACCACCTAAAAACTGACGTAAGTGTCCCAATTTTCAATTTTAGTAGTCTAGTCTAAAAATAGTAAGTTTCTAAAAATAGTAATTCCTCGAATTTTGTATTATTGTAAATCATTGAAGTCAAACCAATTCATATCCCTCGAGATTGGTGACCTTCCAGATCCTCCCCATACCTTCAAAACATGTATAAATGAAGATGTAACCCGAAATGGAAATCAGACATCTCTTCTCAGAGATAAACATATGTTTGGGTCTGAAGTTTTGATAAATAAAAACATCTCTTTTCAGAGATAGCATCATTTGAATTGTGTTGTTCTTATTTTTGAATTATATTTCAACCAAAGATTTTTGAGTTTTTGATCATGGATGGTCCCTCAAAAAGAAAAAAGAATAAATGTAGAATTAACCCATGGTTGAGATTAATACAAATAAGACAATGCTTGCATGAATTGATGTAAAAATGATGCTAATTTTCCCAAAGGTGGTTATAATCAAAAATAAAAGTCAAAATAATGATTTTTTAATAGGTGGTTATAATCATTAAATAGTCTAGTAATTGGGAGGCATGGAGATGCATTGTACATCGGCGTGGATTAGGCCCACTAGCTTTTGTAGGACTCGACCTCGAGACCTAGCTCTAATACCAATAGAAGGACTAGCCATCACACCAAAAGCTCTAGAGTGATTTGGGTCGTCTTCCAAACCACTATATGGTTAGTTTGAGGACACTTGAGGCAATTCACAGTTAGAACATGTCGTAGGTAGTCTAATAACTGGGAGGCACAGAGGTGCATCGTGCATCGGCGTGGATCAGGCCCACCAGCTTTCATAGGACTCGACCTCGAGACCTAGCTCTGATAGCAATAGAAGACTGGCCATCATGCCAAAAGCTCTGGAGTGATTTGGGTTCTCTTCCAGACCACTATATGGCCAGTCTAAGGACACCTGAGGCAATTCCTGATTGGAACATGTGGTAAGTAGTCTAGTAACTGGGAGGCACAGAGATGCGTCGTGCATCAGTGCAGATCAAATCCTATAGTATCAAAAAGTACACATACTCTCCCACTGAGACCATTATTAGATATACCCATATGTTAGAGATATGTCATAGATTATAAAGTACCTTCCACCACTAAATATCTTAGGGTTATCAATAGAGGTCACCTATGTCACTTATAACTTATTCTACCATATGGGTTCTTAATACCCCTACAATTATTAGTGAACCATAGTTAGTGCCATATATTTCTATAACCACTGCACAAGTAGATATAAAAATAGATCACTGAGTACATCATATTATGGGATCACATTTACCCTTTCACACAACATGCATGATCATAGTTCCCTTACTTGACACTGGTCGTAGTGATAGTGAGTCTCCATGAGACTCATTGGTTAGTATTGTTCCTAACCTCTTGTATATATTCTTTTCTCTCTTACTCCTTTTACATAGTTTATTTTAATATTCTTGTACTTAGCTTATATATATATATATATATATATATATATTTATGTATGTATATATATATATATATGTATGTATATATATATATAAAATAAAAAATAAAACATGCCAAAACATTAAAAAAATTAAAATATTACTCAAAAAACACAAAAATTATAAATTTTATTCATTTTTATGTTTACACTTGTTATATTTTCCAAACACTACATATGCTATCTATCTTAGTAAATTAATTTTTATCATACTTACATGCTTCTCTTGTTCTTGTCGAGTGCTTGAAGATTGCTTACAAGACTTAGGTTCATTACATTGATTTAGACTTGCTATCATATACCCAATGGGAGCATATACACTGATTAAGGTTTATTCATTTCATACATCATCCAACATAGGGGCATTTATACATAGTTTCTACTACCATATTCCATTCTTATGTTCTATACCTTCCAGTTTTAGCATTGTTATATCTTGATATTGATCACTGCTACTCATACTTAGATATTTTTCCAACTATCATTATTTTAGATTCAACATATGTACATTCTCTCTCTTACATAGATTTTTAATACATTTAAGAATGATTTCATTTCTATCTTTCCTATTTCATACTTGATTATATTTTTTATTTGTTTTCCATTTAAGGTCATTTGAATATGCTATTGATATTTAGCTCTACGCCACTTCTATTCATGTATTCCTTAGACATGTGTGCACATCCATTATGTGTGCCTTTATGATTATCTATATAATTATTTGAGCATGTACTTATATGTGTCTATAAGATAAATTTCTTGTTACTTGCGTATGTATAAATTTAAACAAGTCATTATATGTGTTCTTTTCTTACATTTTGTAACATGTGCCCATGTCCCTTGTATTATGGTCCCTTGGACTATTTATCATGCCTCATGTGTTTTGTATGTATTATTTCTTATGTGTCATGGCCATGACACTTGTATTTACTTATTACACACACCAATTCTCAATGCCATGAGGGACCTCATGCATTTACCTTTCCTAATTGGGTGTTGTGATGGATATTATGCCTCATCCCCTAGGTAACTACTCATATTTATTGTTATACACATTGATTACATTTATCTTGACATCCTTGCACAATTTTAAACATGACATAAATATTACATTAAATACTTATTCTCATATTCTATTACATTATGATGTTATCTTTGCACATTATATTGGATTGCCATGTAGTTATCATATATGCTCCAGCTAACACACATTTTATAGAGCTATTTATTTTGAGGATAGTTATTACATGGGTTCAATAAATACCCTCAAAATAAGGGGAATTCATAGGGGTTTTTCAAAGAGATTAGGATCCTAAATTGCATTCACAAAACATTTTTAATCACATAGAATCAGTTTCAGAAAATTAGACAAGGTAAAACATAGGAAAAAATAGGGAATCAAAAATTAGTATAGTAACTTAGATTTCAAGCCAGATAGATATTAGCACACAAATATGGATACTAACACAACATGGTGCTACTATCCAAGATTTGGTACTACTTTTTAATATCCATAATTTTAGGAAAGTTCAGATTGGCTAGAATAATACACCAAGTATAGTATAGGTTTTCATATATATAGCTATAGGTTTGATAATTATGATCAAATTTTGCTCATATTCACACTAGTTCAGCTTAGATTCATATAGTTTGATTAGATTTATGTAATAATGTGAAACATGATCATTCCCATATTTACTCTAAATAATTAGATAAAATTATTACAACTTAGTCTAGAATCAATATACTAAGCTATCAAATTTGGGGCATGTGCACGTCATATTTTTTTATATGATCATTTACCCACATGTTGATTAGATGGAATGGCCAACACCATGTCATTATATTTGTTATATACACTTCACATCATATTATAATTCATCACTAGTTTCATGCCTTACTCCATTTATAGTGGTTGGAATTCTTGAGTGTCTTAGTGCTACTTAATGTACCTAAATGGCCGTAGAGCCAAAATACATAGTTAGATATGTGTTCACTTTGTGTAGTTTAGCTTTAGATATATCTACTTCACATGGGTTGTCAATAATGGATTCATATCCTACTTGAGTTCTTTATCTAGCTACATGAGAGGGTTAGACACACTTTTAGTCTAATCTAAGCTATTCACAAGTCATGACCCACCAAATAGGGATGATAATGATGAAATAAAAACTAGATTGAGTTCTTGATCAACCCACACATGAGGATTGAGCAAGCTATAAACTTAGTTTAAGTTATTCAACAATTTGATCACTATGTACATGCACACACATAGGTTTTCACCAAGTTCATGCATTGGTTTGCATGCCTAAGAAGGTATATTCATTCCATTCTTATTTCCCATCTCTTTACTCAATTTTTCTTAGTTATTTATTTAACATAGTCTATTACTTTTGATATCTCTTAAGTAAGGACTAATTTATGCACATTTCATTTCAAGTCATACTTTAGATCATTATTTATACATACAGACCCTACTTCACATACTCAAACTTATCTACATGTGCTTCACTTCCTAGGCAAGTCCAAGTATGCTTCTTTTTCCTTTATACTAGTCATTTCCATTTGTTGCATTTATAGTATAAATGGGGTGGTAAAATATAATCACCTGAAAGTGTTATTTAAGTGCTAAGAGTGCTACTTGAGATAACCTATCTGTAAATCAGCCCTAGACCTATCATAGATCCTATTATCACACTTTTATAGCCTTTGTACATACCAAAAGCATCCTTATTAAGCTAAAGCATAGTCTTAGACTTTCATTTATAGATCTTGGCCTTTCATGCCTAGTAGCCTGCCAGCTAGAGATTAGTGTCACATTAAGGAGACTTGAGCCATGTGGCACTATTGTCCCCAAAATTGCATTAATTCCATTTATGTTAACTTTCCTAAATGGATATATTTTCAAAAGCAAAACCCTCCTAAGGCTGGACTAGGAATATTTTATTATCCATAAAAGCTAAAAAATAGTATAAATACATTATTTTAGACCTATATCCACTAGATGAAAACTATATACAAAATACTTATTCAAATACAAAATAGGTTTAGTAAAATCAATTATATTAATCCCTATTCTAGTCTAGTTATGCATAGTACCATCTTAAATTTCCCTAAGCCCAAATTTTCTAGATTTCCAATTTCAAGCACACTCAAATAATTTAGGAAAACTATCATTCTATCATCACTTGAACTTTCACCAACACTGAGGTGGGGAGAACTACATTGGACTTGATGCCTCCTTAGATTACTGGTATGTAGGAAACTCTTTTCATAATGGGGTGTTTAGGTTGTCTAACCTATCCTACTAATGAACACACTTTTAAGCTTATGCCTTACATAGAGGATTAGGTTTTGCATCATGAATCATACATTATAGGCATAATATAGATTTTTTGACTTCATTCATGCAAAAACAAATCCCAAGAGCATAGGTGTAGGTGCAACTAGAATTTAGGAATGATCCTACATAAAAGACACTAACACCATTTTCAAGACACTAAAGTGACATGGCACTAGTATCTAATTATGGAGCTACTATCTAGGAGAGAATATGACACAAGGATCCAGTTGATGACACTCATACCTAATCGTATCTTAGTTTTCATTATTCAAATATTATGTATCAGGTGTTTTATAGATAAGTATTTATTTACACATGTTTATAACATTTTTTATAATGTCAAAGCAAGTCAAAATATATAAAAATTAGTGGTTATTTATTGAATATTATTTCACTAATTTATACTGCTTATCCCTTTAATCACACATATGATTTACATAGCTAAAACCCTAAAAGGTTAAAACATAACCTAGTTTATGACTTGGTAACTGTATCTCATGGGATGATCCTTAAATGTTTTATAATTATATAAATATTTATCCTATGACTAATCTAAACATAGGTAATTATAGGGTAGATTTACTCACATAAATTCTTTCTTGATTGTTTTTTGTTATATTACCTTGTGAGTTGTATGTGATTTCTAGGTGATTGCTAGGTGAGGAATGAGTGAGGGTTAATCTTGATTATATACCAATCCATTTTAAAAATATCTCACACTAAATTAATTAGTCTAACCAATAAGATAAATTTAATTTTGAAATTTAGATGAATTTTGGGCAACAGACATTTTGTAAGAAAATTAGATGCTTGGGATAATGCAAGTGTTATTTTAGGGCATAAGTGTCTAGTGATCTAGAAAATATGTACATGTCCAAAACTAGTAGTGAAGGGTAATAATTAGTTTTAGATAATTTTTAATAGTAAATAATGCTTGGTAATTATAATAATAATAGTTAGACTAGGATATAAGTAATTAGGCACAAGGAGATAGTGAATTCAAGCTTTTTGGCAATGGTCATGTCTATAAATAAAAAGTATAGCATTGATAGGTATTTTCCAAGTGTATAATATTAAGTTACTATATAAATAATATTACACTATTTACATCCCCTCTTAATCTAGTAATTGAATTGATAGTTTTAAGTAAATAAATGCATACTTGGGTCTATATAACACACCTTGTCTTTGTGTGAGCCCAACTTGAATTATTTGAATGTGATTGACCTACATCCAAGAGCATGTTATAGTATATAATAAGTGTATGAAATATAATATTGAAATTATTGAAAATAATAAGATCAAGGTTAGGATTATATGTTTTGTGGACACTAAATCTAAATTATATAACACCTTAGTATTGTATACTTGGTAAGTACTTCTCATGGCTATAACCTTAAATTCATAAGACCTTATTATTCTTGAAGTTATCTCATGCACTATCTGTGCCTATTACTTATATATTAATCCAACTATATGTTATTCTAATGACTAGTATTTTTTTACTACTACAAATTTTATTAAACTACTCATTACTAGTTTTGGACCTTTAAATGTTTTCCAACTTCTTATAAACTTGCATCTCGACTAGATGCCTATGTCGACACTAGTGTATTATGACAAGAAAAGTGTCTGGTGACCTAAATTCATCAAATTTTCGAATGAAACATATCTCTATGGTTAACCTAAGTTTTTTTACATAAGATATTTCTTAAAGGGGTTGGTATATATAAAATATCAATCCTCATTCATTACTCACCTTGCAGAGACCTAAAAACTCACAAGGAAACTTACCAAAGGTATCCAATCAAATATTCAAGTGTGTAAATCTTCCCTATTTTATCTTATTTTAATATAAATCATAGTGACAACTAATATATAGGTTTAAAGTACCGAAGGGGTACTTCATGAGCCATACTTCATAACTTACAAGATATGCCACTTTATGTACTTTATTATCACATGTTGCATCTTGATACACACATAATATAAAATATAGGGATAATTACATAATTATAATGACCTATTAGGAGTATTGAATATGTAAGTAGTGACTATGGACATAGGGGTTCTTAGTAAAATACAAAATTATGTTACCAATAACCCATTTTCCCATAGTCACCCAAAGGGTGAGAAAATATAGGGTTTGATCATTTGATAAAGAGTGAAAGTACATGCATGAGATGTGAATACACTATACTAAAGGTGATGAAAAACCTTTAATGTTATAGGTAGTAACACCTAGAACTAAATGATATTCCTTACTGGACACCTATGTCTAAATAAAATAATAGTGTTGACATAATTATCTAGATTCAACCCAAAGATCTAAGGCTCAAAAGTACAAGTTTCAAGAATATTATGACTATTACATGATCTTGATCTAGTTCACTTCTATTTTATTTTATCATAAATATTCATACACATAACAAACCAACTAATTACTCCTAATTCTAGTTTATTTCAATATCAATCAATAGTTATACTTTCCATTTTTAACATATCTCAATATTATAAATTTAGAACATTATTTATCTAAGTTTAAAAATTAGTTGGCCTACTATATATGTGTTTATCACACTTATGAATTTTGATTTACGTATTCTTTTACCTATGCTATATTAACCCACCTCAATTTAGGGTTAAACATTTTATGAGGCCCTCTTTTTATACAAAACCTAGCTTATCATAGGTATTCAAGATTTTAAGGTTTTTTATTGATGTATTCTTTTATATTTATTCTATTATTTTTATGTAACCTAGGAATAGGCTTAGATTAGCTAGTGTTTTTATTTAACACCTAATAATAGCTACCTCATTATACACTTCAGATGTCTCAAATGATTGCAGTAACTAATAATATGCATAATGAAGATAATACTCATGAAATTGAGGTACATATCGAATACATTATCATATAATATGCTTATGATCATGAAAATTATGAAAATGATGTTAGAGGTATAATCACTGAGAGTGGGGTGAATCAATGATGCAAGATATTTTAAACTCAATTCCAAACCTTTCAAAACCTTATTAAATTAACACAAGCATTCATTAAATATACAAGCCATTCATAAAAATGAAAAATAGATAATGCAAGATCATACACACAACACAAGATCTATGTGGTAAACCCTCTTGGGGAAAAAAACCCACTCTTCAGCCTAAAAACATGTGGACTACTTATCCTATGAGATGAGAAAAAACATGAGACTGGTCAAGTCTTTATGATCATAATTTATTGAAACACCTATCTCAAAAGGAGAACCTACCCTTAGGATGATCAAGCCCTTTTGAACAGCTTTAGTGAAACACCTATTTCATAAGGAACACCTATCCCTAAAATGATCAAGTCCTTCTGATCACTTAAATATTTAAACCTGGAAGAGTACTATCCTCAACATCAAAAATATGAGCTATAGGTCATACACACAATCATAAACCTACTCTAATATATAACCCATTCAATAGGCACTCATCCTTTCCTTTAATCCACATCACTCATATTCACCTCTTCTCTCCAACCTCTTTCACCCAAATAGTCTCAAGGGCTCACTTGCTCAATTTATCTCTTCTAGGTTCATTAGGTCCAATGACCTATGTATCCACCTATATCAACTTTATCAAATAAACATGACTGATCATCTTTTCTCTTTGATTTTCATGATTGAATTTTAACTTATATTTTAAAGGATATCTCCTTCACATAAATGCTCACACCACAATTAACACAATTAGTCTAATTATGCTTAGTACATATACCACACTCTTGGTCTAACCCATCTTGGTCAGCCAATATGCTAACCATACTTTTACCACTTTTTAATAGGTCATTAGACACATTATATGTAATAAATACACATTATTTAGGTCATATAATACCTTACTATCCCCAAACTACCATTAGATCTTTGTAAGACCTAAAATAATTAGACCTGCATACTCACACATTACATGTGAGACTAACGGTACCAAATTCATCCTTTACCAATGATTATAGAATATAAAAAAATATTCCCATTATACCATTTATCACTCCCACATGGTTCCATGCTAATTGGAACACCAACTCAACACTTGAACCTACCAATTAGGTCTCTTTGCTCTTTAGGCCTTCATAAAAAAGAGATAGTCTCAAACTTATCAAGAAACTACTCAAATATTTCACATAGACATATGACTATATCACATGGTTGAATCCTTTATGACCTCAGATACACTTATATTTTATTTATACACTTCAACATAGGATTTAAGCACTTAAAATAACTCTCTAAAAATGACCACTTAAACTAGTCATACACAGTCAAAATATAGTTAAGCTATTTTGATTGTCGTTAACTGATCAAGATGAAAATATGATAAAAATGGCCTTTTAATAATCCATAGACTCTTATATAATGTCTCCATACTCATTTTATTCTTCAATTCTACTCAGAACACCTTTAAATCTCCGCTAAAACATGGTTACTCAATTTGTCAGTACATTCAACAAACATAGTCAACTTCCAAGCAATTATTAATACTAAAGATGGATTGGTCAAACCTCCATCCATAAATATTGTCCTCATGGAATATAAAACACTTTACTATAGTTATATAATATTTAATAATTAAAATACCATTAATAACAACTCAGTTACCCTTCTTGGGTTACATGTAGATCATGAATGAACACACAGTCAACTTTGGAGATTAATAAATTTGATTATACAAACATTTATACCTTAAAATAAATAGTTTTAGATTCATATCAAAGTATTATATGATTTTTATATTTATTACATCATAAAATTATACATGGATCAAAATAGATGGCTCAAAAGCCAATCATTGGTCTTTCTTTCATTAAATTCAAATATTTTAATCCAAATGGTCATAATTGAACCTTGGTCACTTAGAACACATCTCATGTTCTTTGATTAGCTTTCTCAACTCACACCATGTATATTATTATAAAGTATCTAAAACTTTAACTCAATCTAATAATTAAAACTTAAACATGTTTACCTCATCTTGTGCATCCTTTCAATATTGAACAAAAGTGCACTGTCATTCTCTATGGATTAGTCAGGTCTTTATCTTGTAACACTCATCATTAGATCTTGCTTAGAAATCCAAATATTATGAAACTTGGCATCCTCATGTGCCTTCTAATTATTCTAATTATAATACATTACACTTATGTTACTTGGTATTCTCATATGTAATGTTGATTCTTTGACTTGTCCTACATCATTGATAATTATTAGTACAAACTGTCACTCAACATTGATCTTCTACTAGACTAGTGAGCTTGTGACACTTTTCAAATACATATATAACCTTTGACATATTAAATATTATTTATACCATTAGATTAATATCATGAATTAATTCACACCATTAAATCTACTAACTAGATGACTTCATACTTCAATAAGGTTTATCTTGGTGGTCTCTGACCCATCACAGTCTGCTAGAGAAACTTTGAAACTTTATAACTTGACCTGGAGAACACTTCAAGACTTAAAATTTTTAGGGTATATTATTGGAACTATATAAAACATCTCAATGAAAACCTTTGATCAAAATTGACTTTTTACATACCTGACATAAATGCATAATCTTACTAGTTCATACATATCTACATGACATGTAATGATGATCTGGAAAAATAATGCAAACTATTTGGGAAGATAACTTTATCCAATTATATATTTTACAATAATTAATCACATGATATGAAATTTTTACCATAGAAAATTGGGATTAATGTGATCATACCCATATGACCAACTCCCTTTGACTCATCCATATGTGGCAATGGTGATGTCAGAAAACTACCTACTCAAATTAGTCTACCACTAAGCCAACTATGCCAAGATGAACATAATGAAAAAATAGATGAACACCAAGAAATTTTATAGGATATACAATTATCCTTTACCTTTGATAGGATGCCTTACACATGACCAATACTTCATACCCATCTCTAATCATGCTGAAACTAAAGATCAACCAAGCCTACTTCAAGCATACTAGGACAAGTAAAATGTACACTTTATGATTGACACTTAGATTATCAAGACACTTCATCCACTTACTTGAACACCTCTATGATACCACTGATAACTCTAGATTATCAAGAAACTTCTTCCACTCACTTGGACACCTCCATGATATCACTGATAACTCTTCAACAAATGAATTAATATATCAAAATCAAATATAATATATTGTTATATTTCAACACATTAAATGGAAAAACCTTAAAGATATTGACATGATCTTAAGAATAATATAAAAAAATAAAAAATCAATAAGAGCAGATGACAAGTATGTCCATCTCATTTTCATGATATTATATCCATTATATATCCCCATATACCAATAAACCTACCCTTGGGAACATCATTGATTCATAATTTTGATTGGGGCACATGATGTTAAGTTGTGTTCACTTTATTAATTTATAATAACTTAATTATTGTTAGCTAAAAAATAATATGTTAATACAATTTTGTGTTGTATATTATTGTTATGAATAATAACAATAATATAGAGGATAATTTTATGGTATGTTAGTTATTTGAATAGATTATAGTAATAATATATTTATGTATATTCAATTTGTTAAATTGACTTATTATAGGGAGATATAAATATTGTGGTGGAGATATGATCTCTGAAATTATAGAAAAGATCTTATATAAATGTATTTCCTATATAAAATATAATATAGTGTGAAATAATACTATAATATCATTATTATGTTCAAATTATTTTCTGGTGTTTATCTCATTCTCTATTGTATAAATCTGATCTTCTCTAAGATCTGGTATTAGAGTAGTGTGTGATAATTTAAATAATGGAAGATTAATTATTTTTTAAGGTGCTATCATTTAGTTTGATGCCTTTGAGGATGATACTACTTTAAAAGATAGACTATGAGATATATAAGCTATGTTAGCATTAATTAGTGTATTTTAAGCTTGAGTATAATTCATCCACCTTCAATGACATGTGTAGTTTGTTTTATAATCTATATAGTGATGGTATTCACCTAAGTGGATATTTGGATGCATTGATGAAGTGGCCCTTTTTTATATCTATTCATGCATTCTTAGTAGCCATACTCTATGTGAATATCAAGAGTGGTATAGCATTGGACATCATAAAAAAAATTAGAGGAGCACAAAAAATAATGATGAGAGAAATTATGATTAAATATAAATAAAGAGAAAAGGAATTTACATTGGTATTAGTGAGATCTATTAGTTTTTTGGTTTAGACAAGCAATCTATCTCTTCTTGGTGATGCCCTTTGCCATCTTCCAGATGGTAAAAGACTTGAAAAATTATCTAGACATGATTATATTATGTCTGATCAAACATATAATGTTTTAGTGAATACCTATAGATAATGACATCATATGTAAAGTCCTTTATGATGAGATACCAATTCTATTCAATCTTCATACAATCTTCACCCTTTTCAAATTTAGATCCATTCATTATTTATTCCTTATGTGCACCGAATAATAATATCAACTCATTTATACATAAAATTACTTTATTACAAATATGACCTCAAACACATCGAGCACATGTTTGAAGTAGTCACATGGTATTATATGTTTCTTAATATAGTCAAGTTAGTTATACTTTAACTAGCTCTATGTCTATGTTTTATTATTTTGAAGTAAGCCTCTTTAGTATTATTTGTCATCACATATATTATTTCATATTTAAAATAATAATAATAATATTCTTTTGAGTCAATTAATATTGATTTATTAATTTTTAAGCTTAGTCAATATTATTATTATTTTGTCATTATAGACTTTCGTATTGTCAATGTTTTAGTTTTGTATGTCAATATCTAAAATAGGTTCAAGGTAAAATAAATATAAAAGTGTCAAATTACTTTTATTAGGTCATTATCAAAATCTATTTTATATAAAAAGTTAAAAAATATCAGTAGTTGACTATTTATTTGTAAAGAATCATTTTTATGTCAAAGTTATCAAAGTTAATCCCATGCTATATAAAGGATGTATTTTTGGGTGAACCCAATGTCTTGAGTAAAAAGCATCAATTATGTGTGTGTGGGAGTCTTATTATCAAAAATTACATGAGGTTCATCGGCACATCAGCTGAGTAAGCAACTTCACCTACTAGAGGATGGAGGAAATGGAGGTTGGAGGTTTCATAACCTCTCATCAATAACCAGTGATGAGGCCATAGATTATTTGGTGACGAATTTTATGTGGTGTGTTTTTATATTTTCTAGTGTGGTGTGTTTTCTACTATATTATCTAATTCTAAGGATGGTTCTTCAATGGTAGTGTAAATTATCAATGTTAATTTTGTTTGGGTGGAAACAAACAATAATAGAGGTTGCATAAGATGATAAGAAGGATTTATTTCTCGTGATATTTCATTTTATATTATTATGTGTGTTTTAATTCCCATACTATATTTAATAAAGGGAGAGTGTAGATTTAATGGAATGTGGTAATAGTTGTATAGGAGTGAAGCTAACTACAAAAATCCTCTGATTGTAGAGATCCTTTGACTACCTTATTTATGAGGATGATTGGCTAGTGAAAAATCTATTGCATTTGCATGGAGTAAATGTAGGATGAATTATTTTCATAGTAGTGTTCATGTTCATTAAAATACAAAGAACAAGATTCGAATAGTAGTAATGTAGACCTAAAGTATGCATTGGCATAAAATTTTGTTCAGGTTGGTTCTTAAAGATGTATATTCTCCCCATGATCACATTAAGGGGGTGTATACTAGGAATTAAGAATGTTCACAATGGGGTGAATTTTAATATGTGTTCACATTTTTAATTTGTAATAATGTAATTATTGTTAGTTAAAAAATAATATGTTAATAGATTTTTGTGTGGTATACTATTGTTATGAATGATAACAATAATATACAGGTTGCTTTTATAGTTTGTTAGTTATTCAAATATATAGTAGTAACAATATATTCATATATAATTAGTTTTTTATAATGAATTATTATAGGGAGATATGGATATTTTGGTGGAGATATGATCTCCCCAATTATAAGAAAGACTTTTTAATATAAATGTACTACTCGTATGAAATATAATATAGTGTGAAATAATATTATAATATTATTATTGTGTTCAAAATATTGTTTGGTGTTTGGGTCATTCTCTATTGTAAAAGTTTGATCTTACCCAAGACATGATATGTGTAGACACTCATTTTTGGGCACTTTAGTGTCTAAATCAAGTATTAGAATGATATATAGCAAATAATGTGAATTAAGCCTAGAAGTCACTACATTTCACAAATCCATCCATGTATGGGATATAATTATGGAAAATTGTGTTGAGGCTTTCTTATTTGGGGTATTACATTATATGCACATATAACCTATCTTGGATTCAAAACTATTCAAATTATGACATAGAAAATGACATTTTTGGCCTAATAATCTATTAATGAAAAACATTAAAAAAAATTCATAAATGCTGAAAACCTTAAGAAATATTAATTAAAAAGAAAAATTCAATCAACTAATTAAGTAAAAATTCCAAATTGAATGAGAGAATTACATTTTCTAAAAAAAAAAAATCAATAAAGTTGAGCTTAAAGTCAATGTAATTAATAATATATTTAACTAATTCTTAAAATTCAAAAAATAAAGTTGAGTCCCAATCTCATAAATATCTTATATTAGTTGTCATGGCTCATACATATATTTAATGAGTTCTCAAGCCTTCATAGTTTTAGATTAAGGTAAAAGCAGGTTTTGAAGGGACCTCAAAACCCTTTAACAGAGAAAGAAAGATGAAGCAATAATGCCCAATAGGAAGAGCATTCCTAAAACTTACTGAAAATCAACATCAAAATCAGGTTTTATAGGGACCTAAAACCATAGACCAAAACCATAAAAAAGATCACAGGTTTTACAGAGACCTGGAAACTCAAAATAAGTATTAAAACTAAGAACCAAATTTTAGAACCAGTTATAACATCCAGCAGAAGGGACCAGAACAAAAAAATAGCATCAAAGAAGACCCTAGTCTTCTAATTCCAGGATCATCTTCACAGCCTCATTTCCAATCATTGTAGTATCCTGTATGGATATTGTAGCTGAAGTAGCAGCTTCTTATAGCACTTTCTTCCTTGAGCTCTATCTGGTCCTCTTACTTGGCCCCTCCAAAGATTTTATTTCTTCATTAGCTCATTTTCCAAGGTTAGCTACAGTCACACATATGCTTGAAGTAACCTCCTCCATTTTTGTTCTACATTTCTTGATGAGCCTTCTCAGATTATTCTCATAATCCTTAAGTTTAATTGGAATATCTCTCATTTGCATCTCTAAATTATTTATTTTGATCTTATCAACTTCTTGGTTATGTTGCATTATTTCTACTTTCTTCTTTAGCTCCATTATTTCCTTATACATCCACGAATCAACTTAGAAAATAGCATCAGCTTTGAATTTGGCCGAACTCATGAAGGAAAGCTTAGTGTCCCTCTACTGAGCATCACAACTATCATCTGCATTCTCCTGTGGAGAGGACTCATCCTTTTCAATCTGCTCCTCCCTTTCCATCATTTTCTCCTCTTTTGTCTCTACAGGGTCTTCATGTTGGACAGGATCATACTTTTCTTGTTCCCTAATCTCCATAGCATGATTGGAAACCAGAACCATATGTTCATTTTCTCTTATCGAAGCTAGATCATCAAGTAAAATTTTTTTGTCTTTAACACTTCCCCCAACATAGTCTAATTATCCTCATGATTAGAGTTATTTTGTTCTGTATTGCCCTTAGTTTTATCCCCTTTATTCTCTTTCTCACTTTTTTCTTCATTTTTCTGATAACCTTCCAAATTTGAACTAAAATCCCCAGTTTTCATCCCTTCCTCTTCCTCCAAAACATTATTCTCAGAACTTTCTATGCTTTCCCACTCAAATTCCTCTTCAGTATTTTGTTTTTTAAAAATGGAGGGTTTTGGTTTTACTTTTTCTTTCCCATTAACTTTTTCATTCTTTTTACACTGTGAATCCTTATTTTTGTCAAAATAAGGAGTCGAAGCTATGGCATTATTTTTCCAAAATCCCTCTATGATAAGAATCAGTCCTTCATGTAAAATAGGGTGAGATTCCTTCTTTCTATGGGGAAATACACTTTGAAGCAATGAAAAACACAAATAGAAAGGGAAGGAAATTTTGTCTTTATGCCTAAAATGATTAAGAAAGAAAAAATGAAATTTATGAGCTCTTTTGCTCCTACCATCTAGGATAAAATACTCATGAATGTAGCATAATACATCTCTCCAAATTCCTTTTATTTGTTCTAAATCAAAGAAATCTCCATTCTTTTCTAGTTGCTTCTCCTCTGCATCAGTCTTCAAAAATTTTTTTAGGCCACATTGGAGATACTGGTCTGCTTAGAGAATTTAATACCACCTGTGGGAAGCCCTGTAACCTCAAGAATGAAATCCTCAGTAAGCTTCACAGTAACACCATGGATAGTTACTCTATCATCAACCCAATTTTTGAAGAATGCCATCATAATGTGGGGTTTAGATCCATGCAATCACTCTAGATAACTTACCACTTTCCCTTTCTAAAGAATCTTCCATACATCATGTCTGTCCTTTCAGTCTTCACAGTTTTTTGGCTCTTACTTCCGTGGTTCACCCTTCGTATTGCAAAACAAACAATATTCCAAAAACACCCAAACACTGAAGGCAAAAAAATGGACCCAATTGTTCTTTACTTGAAATGGAAATCGCCTATATGCTGACACATGTGAAATCCACATTACATTCTCATGAATGTACCTATTCAGTGAAGGTAATCTATCCACCGTAAGGCCACTCCATCGAATCATTAAATTACTAATCTAGGTAGATATTTCCCTCTTTAGAATGAATGGCATCATAATTAATAAGTGCTTTGAAATCAACATGCTTATTTAATGCATCATGCCATCTCACCTTATGCCCTGTTTGAATAACATGATTAGCTATCCAGTCAGCAACCCCATTGGCTTCTCGATATGTATGGGATATGCCCACTTTTTCAAAATTTAGAATTAAATCTTTAATTTCCATCACCGTAGCTTCAATAGACCATGAAATTGAGTTTTTATTATTTAGGATGTTTACAGTATTCAAAGAATCACCTTCCAACCATAATTTGGAACATCCCAACTCAATAGCTAGTTTAATGGTGTAGAGGGCTGTAGTAGCTTCAACAATATGACTATTCAACTTACCAATTGGGATAGTAATAACATTAATTACATTTCCCACATGATCTCTCAGTACTCCTCCACATCCTGCTCTTCTCAGATTCCCTAAGGCTACTCCATCAAAATTTCCTTTGATCCATCCAGTAGGAGGGACATTCCACTTTACAATCAATCTTGGATTATCAATTTTCAAGTTAGGCCTTTCAGATCGTAAGGGGTTATCAGATTGAAAGGTTTGATTAGGATCCCTCTGTTATTTAAAATTCTCCTTAATAGCTCTAATAATATTCTGACCAAGCACCCATTCTGGAAGTTCTTTACTTCTGAATATTCTATTGTTTCTTTCTTTCCATATACCCCACCATATATGAGGAAGTGTTAGTTTCCAGAAAAAATGAACATCGAGATTCTTAGAGGGACAACACTAGCTTTTAAAAGATAGATCCACACTTTTTTGATGTACCCATGTTATACCCCAAAAATTAAGGATCTCAGTCCAAACTTGCTGAGTGTAGGAAGAGTTCAAAAACATATGGTCTCTATCTTCAAATCCATTTTTGCATAAAATACACCTGTTAACCACATTTATTCCTCTTTTCTATAAATTGCCAAGGGTCAAGATTTTATTTTGAAGCAGAGTCCAGAAGAAGATATTAATTTTAGGGATGAACCCCTCCATCCAAGCTTAAGACCACAAAGCTTGATTAGTCTTTTCCTTTGAAGTAAAGATAGTAGAGACTTTAAATTGTCCACTAGGATCATCATGCCAAAAAATCTTATCCTCCAAATAGGGATAAAGAGATACAGCACTGAGAGATAATTGGATGTTCCTGAAGCCTTGATTAACATCAATTAAATTCACCCAGGAGTCATTCTGCCAATATTGACTAACTAGTATACCATATCTCTGCTTACATCGATCAACTAAATCCTTATCTTGAAAATCTTCCATCAAAGGATAATCCTTTAACCAGACATCATCCCAAAATTTCACCTTAAGTCCATTACCAACTTTCTAGGAACATCCTTTTTCTAAAGTTTTTTTGGTCCCTTGAATAGCCCCCCATATGGAAGAGGGATGAATTACATCAGGATAAGAAAAGAAATCAGAAAGGGATTTAGCATTGAAGAGGTACTTATGTTTCCATATAGTACTCCACTCTTTGTTTTCATGGTAAACTCTCCATCCCAATTTGGCTAAAAGAGCTTTATTCATACTTATGATTTTCCTAATTCCTAATCCCCCTTCCCTAAAAGGTTTGCAAACATTGTCCCATGCAATTAAAGGCATTCTCCTTTTTTCCTCAGTACCAGTCCATAGGAAATTTCTTTGAATTTTTTCAATAGACTTTGCAAATTTAATAAGAATTCTGAATAGACTTAATGCATAAGTAGGTATGCTTTGAAGACAAGTTTTGAGAAGAGTTAACTTTCCTACCTGACTTAAAAGGTTTCCTTTCCATCCTGCAAGTTTCTTGCTGAACTTGTTAATAAGATCCTCCTAGAAGGCATCAGGGACTTTCAGACCAAGAGGAAGACCCAAGTAAGAAGAGGGGAGAGATCCTATAAAACATTCAAGAATTTTAGCAATTTTATTTTACCTCTAGATAGGGGTGTTAATAAATAACACTACACTTTTATTCTAGTTAATCAATTGACCAGAGGTAGAAGAATATAAGTTAATGGCTTGCTTCAAATTTCTTGCTTCCTTGACTTTAACTTTCCCCATAAAGATGGTATCATCAACAAATTATCCATGAGAACAAATTAGAGGATGGGAAGAAGGTTTTAAACCCTTAAATAAACCTTTATGGACTAAATCCCTAATATATCTCCCCAAACAATCAGCCATAATTACAAAAAGGATGGGGGATAAAGGGTCACCTTGTCTCAATCCCTGAGGTGGATAAACGAAATGGGATGAGCTTCCATTTACCAAAATAGCAATAGAGGAAGTATAAATCAACTGATAAATAATACCAACCACCTTTTGGTCAAAGCCAAAAGCTAATAGACTGTTTGAAAGGAATAACCAATCAACCTTGTCATAGGCTTTAGCAATGTCAACTTTCATAATGAACCCTTGATTATTAGAACATGACAATGAGTGAATATTCTCATGAGCAGTGATAATAGAGTTGAGAATTTGTCTACCTGGGATAAATCCATTTTGCTGATAAGCAATTATCAACCCAATCGAGGGTTAATATAACTTTACCAAGGTTATTCTAGACTCAACCAAGGTTAAATCTAAACCTAACCACCCTAGGGTTTGTGTTATTTTTAAGACATATAAATACAATTTCCCTCACTCTCTTTGAATAATATTTTGTGTGTAAGGTAATTTTGTAGGAATACTTTCAAAAAGATCTCAAGGTAATGTTATAATGCCAAATTGATTCAATAAGATTCACACTAAGCCAATCCAATCTAAACAAAGCCACATGTGATCTTAGAAAAGTGTTATCAAAATTGAAATTGAATTGATCAAAGTCTTTATTTCCCACAAGATGGTCAAGAATGTACTTTATGCCAAAAAATGAGCATTAGTTTTGATATCGAAGGTAACATAATTTTATGTTTTTATCTTTTATTTGTAGTTTTATTAATTTTGTTAAGCTCATCCAAGTAGTTAGGTAAGATTATCTTAGTTTCCATTAAATTATTTTATTTAAATTATTTTTTAATTCACTATCAAAGAACTCATGATATTTTTTCTTTTTGGATAACTAATGTTACATAATGGCATGCTTAGTGGGATCACACACCCTGCACAGACCAAATGAGTGAGGTGGAACCTTCAAAATTATAAAAAAATTATCACTCACATATTCAAGTTTTGTATTTTATGATAAAATTTCATGTCATTTTATTTAGTCACTAATCAATAACTTTTCCCTAATAAATGGTGACTTCACCTATTTTATCCTCTATTTTATGATTATTTGTTTTGAAAAAAATATTGGTTTTGTGTTAATGACTTCAAGAGAAATGGTGACATTAATATTTTGTGAAATTGGAAACATCGACCTATGTGAAATTAACCTTTGTGTAAACAGTGACATAGATCAATGAAAATAGTGACTTTTATCCTACATTTCAGTGGTTTTGCTAGGTAAATTTTCTCTTGGATTCAATGATTACACTTTGTTTTTAACCCTTAGCAATGAATTTTCCTAACATTTTAAATGACTTCATGCCTAAATAATGGTTACTTTCACAAATAGTATTTTTTATATGTTCTTTTCCATAGGAAAATGGAAATTTTGCTTAGTGGAGAAATTAGTGACTTCAATTTGTTGAAAAATTGGCAACTTTACTCTATGTAATAAAAAAATCAAGATTTTGAAAGTTAAATATTTTTTTGGTTAAATATTTTTCATAAAAACAAGTAAACCCCTTAACATTTTTATAGGAAACTAAGTGAATAAAGGGAGGTCTAAACACTTCAAAATTTCATACACACTTATGTTTTAGTGCTTAAAATTTACCTAACAAACTTTGATTTTATCTTTCAAGTTTAAAAGAGGAAACAAAAAAGTCAAGGGGAAAAAACTTTATTCACATCTTATTTGGTAATTTAAAATTATAATTCACCTTATATTAGAGGTCGTAAGATATTTCACTTTTTTGTTTTTATTGTTTGGTAACTAGTTACAATTTCTTATATTAAATTCCTTTTACAAAAATGAACTTTATGTGAATGTTCTCCCATGTCCCCTTTAGCAAACTCAGGTGATCAAAAGTGCCTTGTTTCTTACCTTGCTTATTGACTCTATAATATAATAAAATTTGTGTATGCTCTTCCCAAGCTCTTAGTGACTTGGGTGACCCAAAAATAAATTTAAATTTCATTCAATTTTTCATTTGTTTATTTTCTTGCATTGTCTTATCAGTGAGAGTTCATCACCTCCTCACACATTCTTTAGGGGTGCATTACCTTGAGGTTTCATCTCTCATAATTGTACCAGTACCATCCATGATGTTTTATATAAATTATACACATGATACTTAAACTAAAAAGTGGTTGAGTGGCTAGCCTGATAATTATAATGAAAATGTAGATCATTTCACGCTAAACATTATACTTCACTAAGTAGTAAATGATTGAAGCCATTATGAAAAGGGATAAACCTTTGCATACAAATTTAGAAAGTTTGAATCCAATTTAATTGATATAACTTTGTGTTAACCACACTTGGGACCATTTAGATTATTTTGAAACTTATAGATTTTACAAAACCCCACTTGATTGTAAAATATCTTACCAAATTTTAAGTGATTTGCATTCTTATTTCATGTCATGTATGAATGTTTGAGAGATAGAAGATGGTGTATACACATAATATTTTTAACTTTTATCAAATATTGATGATTTACATCTTGAATTAACCCATCAAGACTCAATTTCTATGAGTGCATGACTTAATGGGTACACTGGAAAAGGTGTCAGTAGACCTTTGGTACTTTTTAGGATTGTTGTCCCTTTTTGTCATATTATTACCAATCCAACTAATTCCTAAAACCTTTCCCTTCGCTTTTTCTCCTTCCTTGCATAGTATTATAATATTTTTCCTCTTTCTAACCTTTATTTCATTTCTTGTCACCCTTTTGACCTATTCAACATACTAGGTCAAGCTAGTCAACCTAGTACATCTTGTGGACCTTTTTTTATCTTTTGGTTCATTATCCTCTCGACCAACCTAACACAGACCTAGTGAATTAGTCTAAAAATGTGCTAGGTTGATCAAGTAGACCTAACATAGCCAATGTTCTCAACTAATTTTAGGGTAAGTTGTGCCTACAAATATAAGGTCATTTTGGTCATTAATGTAATATTCTATCAAGATTTATTATTCACTTCCACTTCTTCACAATCTTCTCTTCCACCATTCTACTTGAGGAGACTTAGCTTAGGTTTATATTTTAGAGAATCTAGTATTATGGATATGTTTTGGATTATTTGGCCTAACAAAGTGATCCTTATGAACCCAAAAAACCTCTTGCAAAGCCCATTTAGACAAGGGAGGGATTGAGTCTCGATGGGTTCACATTCAAGTAAGTATATTCTAACTTTGTTCTCATCTCTTTTAGTAGATAAAAGTATTATAAGTGTAGGCTCAAATAATATTACTTTTCATATTCCATGTATTAGGGTGTTATTCATAATTAATTTATTTAAGGTTCTCTATGCATGTTTTGATTGCTTTGCTTTACTAACCCCCACTTTTTTCCATAAGCTTTGTTGTGCACTAGATTAGATTTAATTTTATAATTATTAGATTAGTTAAATAATAAATCAAAAGACTATTTGAGGATTGTTATGTGATTGTGTTAGATTATAGGCTTTGGAACCCTATCTCACATGATGTGTTGTGATAAGTGATACCCTAATCAGGTCTAGTAGATATTCAGATAGGTGATGCTCCTGCTTAAAAATTATATGATCCAATCAAAACTTTAGGTTTACTCTATCCCATCTAATCTAGGATTGATTTATGGACACAAAGCATTTTTGAATGCATACATTAGTTTGAACCCAATGTTAAATAAACCCTTGAAGGATTTATTTCACTTCATTTCTATTTTTCATTATTTCTATCATATATTTACTATGTTGGATTAACTTTTTTGACCCAATTTATTCATCTTTGTGTGTAGATTTGCAAGAATAGGTAACTAGCTCGACCATCTCAAGTCAATACAAGTTCTAGAACTTGTAAAATTATGTTAAAACAATTAGATCAACCAACTCAACCTAGTATATTTATTTGCAATTTTAGACTTCTTGTTCAGTCAACTAGGTTGACTAGGTCAACTTAGTTTATTTTCAACACTTCTTTAGTAGTTTTTTGTATTGCTTAGTCAACTAGCTTGACCTAATTTTCAATTTATTGATAATTTTCTCTAAGGTTTTTGATCAACAATCTTCTATATTTTAATCTTTAAACCACTGAAGTTAGTTTCTATTTCTTTGTATCTTTCTATTTTTGTACTTTCCTTTCATAGTTTGTAGTCTTTAAAAATGCCCCTACATAGTCAACTAAGTCAACCCTATGGACCCAACTCTATGTTTTATGTGTTTTAAAATAACTAAGACAACCTAACCAACTTAGTTCATTTTATTCCATAGTACAAGTTCAACCTTGTTGACCCCATTTTGTATGATTTTCCATATAGTTTTTCAACTATACCTTGTTTAAAATTTGGAGCTAGCCATATATGTTAATCACATCTTTATTTTTAGTTATTTTCATGTTTATAATAGCTCACATAGTTTAATTAGGGGATTTTTCAATTAATAATTTAGTTACACTATTTATATTATTTTAAATACATGACCAAAACCCATAAACATCAAAAGCATTTAAACATTTGACTACCTAAGCCAACCTACTTGGATTTCATCACCAAGGTGGAAGCCAACTTAATGCTCTAGTTAATTATAAATCATTTCTTAATGGTATATTCTAGCTAAGCACCTAACAATATTATCATTATGGTATGTGAAGTGATGGGGTAGGCCCCAATACCAAGCATGTATCATTGCCACTATAATCCCTTTCATCCTAAACTTACCTAAAACTATCCTTAGATTTATATCTAGTACCTTGCTTATAGCTAATCTTATTTTCACTTAAATTCATTCTTAATAATCTAATCAACATTATATGTTGACCATGTAGCTGGATTTACTTTCAAGTTGTTTGATTTCTCTTTGATTAATTATGTGTGAAAAAGCTTACATTAGCCAATTCTAGGGCAAGATTTTGCTTTGTGTGCATTAATTGGATTGGATAGCATCAATTTAGTTGATTGTGTGTTTCCTTTTTACACTTAATTTTATAGAGTAACTACAAATTATATTATTTCATTTCCAATCTTGTTATCAATATTTTCTTATTTCATGTTTACTATACTAGGTTGACCTAGTCAACCCTATGCTTTTTTTGTCTTCTATGCACTACACTAGATTGACTTGGTCAACGTAGTACAATCTACAAGCCCTATTTCCTGCACTAGGTTGATCTGGTTGACCTAGTTTTGTTTCTTGATTTTCTTACTTTTAAATCTCATTTCCCATTTCTCTAGTTTTACATCTTGTTCATCTCTACTCAGTCAGAATGATGTCTCCTATCATATTTTTTTAGACAACTAAAATCCATTTAGATACCATATGGTATCTTCATTCCTCCTTCTCTTTTCCTCCCAAGAGAACCATCACTCTTGGGGTACTTCTTATCATCCTTCATCTATGAACTATAACATGGTGAAAATAACACATAAAGATGAAGTTTATGGATCCAATCCCTTCCATAATTATCAAGACACTTATCAATATTTCCAAACTAATGTGGGAGTGATTGATACAAATCTATTTAACAATACCGCTCATAACCCTCCTTCAAATAATCTTCCCCCTAACACTAATTTAGGGAATGCTCAAACCAACACTAACTCACCTCATGATATAGCCCAACTCTTAGCTCAAGTCATTCAACAAATGAACATCATGCAAAAATCTAATACCAACCAGATTATGGAAATTTAACAACACTTAATCAACATAGATAATCAACCTTAAATTATTCATCCTCAACCTAATCCTAATTATATTTCTTCACCTCTTAGGGATGCCTCATGTAATGTTATTCCTCAACCCATAATTAATAACAAGATGCTTCAAACCATTCAAAATGAGCCTTTAGTTCCCTTTATTATATCCACCAATATTGGCAACATAACTATAACTACTAAATATGATGGGACTAAAGACCCTATTTCAGTCCTCAAATCCTTTGGCAACCTTTGCAAAGAGTGGATCCAAACTAATACATTTGCCACAACTCAGTAAATGGTCAAAAATTTCACTATTGGTGTATTAAAATGGTATAATCAACTTCCTTAACATTATATTTGGCAACTTGAAGATTTGGTTAATCCTTTGGTTAAAGAGTTTCAACACAATGGCCTTCTTAAAAATTATGTTAGTCACTTCATAAATGCTAAACAATTTCCTAATTAATCAACTCATGACTTAATTAAAAGATGGAAATCTTTGGCTCATAATATGATTGATGATAATTTATTCAAACTCTTTACTACCACTTTTATTCCCACTCTTCAATACAAGGTTTGAACTTTTGCTCCTCAAACTCTTAATGAAGCTTTTGACAAAGATAAGTGTCAAGAATTTCTTATGAAGCAATTCAAACCTAACCATAAACTTATTAAAGGTTATTTTCAAACATATAATGCTATCATTAGTAATAATTCCCAAAACAAACCTAGAATATCCAAATTTTATGTTCCTTTACCATCTCATACACCTCTTTTGATTCAACAAATGAAATAATTTTTGCCTCCCTCAAAACCTTTCATTTATCCCAATGCCCCTTCTAAGTGTTATGATCCCAATCGATTCTAATGGTTCCATGTTGACATTAGACATTCTCCTAAATCTTTTAGATGACTCACTAAGTGTTTTATTTCTTGTATTCTTGGTGACTCATTCAGCCATGAGGCTGTGATCAAACTTCATCATCAAGACTATGCTAATGCATCTCACAAACAATAAAAATTTAAAGTTTCTACTTCTAATAATCTAAAATATTCTTCAAACAATAATCAATCAAATATCAATTATGTTTGTGCCATCGATGTCAATTATGACCTATATTATAACAACTCTCAATATTTCAATGCTACTAAGGTTAATTATCATTGTAAACAGCTCATAAAGATCTTGTTACCAAGCCTAAGAAACCATATTTAGAATAACAATTTCTTAAAAATACCATTACCTCTCATGAAGATTTAGATGCACCTAAGGAACAACTTCATCCTTGCAATCCTCCTACCACATCTATTTCTCATAAATATAATTTGCCTTCTAAACCTCATGCTAATTATTCTAAATCACATTGGAACATTTTTGAAAAACTCAACTCTATGCCTTATAATATTCCTCTTATGGATTTAGTTCACACTTCACCTTATCATTATAAATTTATTATGCAACAACTTCAAGAAATTGAAGATCTATCTTCCATCAATGAAGAACAACATTTTATATATTCTCAACTAGCTAATATCAATACCATTGAGACTATGTGTCTTTCTTCTAAGCCATTCATTGAATTTATTGAAGAGGACATGACCAATTACAAAATTCTTTTTTTCATTGATGACCCACCTCTCTTTATCAAATTAGCCATTAGTACCACCCTTATCCAAAAATTTCTAATTGGCAAAGGTTATGTTATTAATGTCACATCTTTATGGCTCATTAAATAACTTGGTTATAATAAATATCATCTTAAATAGACCCATATTACTTGGCATGGCTTTGACAAGAATAAGACCATTGACCATTGGACCTAAGACTGTTATAACTAAGATTATGGTCTTTGATCTTCATTTATCTTATAACATTCTTCTTGGTCTTCCATGGACTTATCAAATGAGAGCCATCACCTCTTATGGTAGTTAATGTATTAAATTCTTATATAATATAAAATGTTACAAACATGAAGATGATCCCAATCCATGGATCATCCATCTTCCCAATATTAAGCCTCAATATTAAATCCCTATAATTTCTAAAATCAATAATGTTCCTTTACTTGAGTTCATGAATGTGAATCCTGATCTTCAAGTTACTCTTTTTAGATGTTGATGATGATGAACCCATTTAGTTACAATATACTTGTAATATAGAAAGTTCCCCCCATATGTTGTGGATTAGATTCCTACTTCTCTCTTACCATGAGATCATACTATTCCTATCATGGATGAGATTATTTACTTTCACCCTCCATGTAATGCTTAGTATCCATCTTTACCTGAAGATGCCTTCACTTGTAATGATTTTAGAGTGGCTAAAATATTCCAAGATCATCTCACCATGTCCCCTCATACATTTAACAAAATTGGGATTTCACCTTCTAAAACTTGCCTTGATTCTCAAGCATGTATAGTTTCTACAACATATGATAACTAATCATGGCCCAAGCTCAATCTAGAGATTTGGATGTCTAACACTATCAAAAGATTTTATCCCAAATTCATGCCTTCAATCAGGATGTACAAACCATATCTACATGTCATGACTTGGATATTGAGGGTCATGTACCTCCCACCAATCATCCTCTTATCAATACTCCTTGGGTGGTAGAACAACTTACAACTTCCAAACCTATAGATGTTCCTACATCTCCTCTACCTCCTATGGATCCTATTATTTCTTCAAATTATTTACCCATCATCAAATCTATCAACACTCCTCTCTCTTCAAATCCATCTTCTTCATCCAAAATTACACTAGATGCCAAGGCAACTGATGTTCATCAGATTCATTTTGAATATGATTGCCAAGGCAATCAAATTCTAGACCTTGAAGTGGATGTTGAATATTATGGTCCTCTTCCTACCTTACATATTGAGAAAGATATTATTTAATTAGTTCATGCCTAAGAACCTCTAATTTCTTGATAGTATCATAAACTTGTAAATTTCAAGAATAAAACTCCTTGCTTTAACAACTTTATCACTAGTATTGATCCTAAAATGAATCCAATTTTAGCCTGAATTTTTAATCTTATTATTTCTCTGTCTAAAAACTATGAACTAGGCATACATAAATAGAATTAAAAACAAATAAATAACTTTAATAAAGTAATAATTAACTACTTGAATGAACTAATATTTAATTTCAATTGTGCATGCAAACTGAGGAGTTGAAACAACATGCAGACTGCATGCATGAGGAGGCTTAACGACGTGCATGAGAGAGGCAAAACAATAAGTAGAAATTAACTCCAATTTATAACTCACCCTTTGAGAATATATTTATAATTTTTTATTCAACTATGCTTTCATTTGTTACTTATATCTATGGTTTTCCAAGTTTTGCATTACATTAAAAAAAGGATAATAGTATGCAACATAATATTTATGTTGAATTAATAGTCTATACAAGTTATTTCCTTGATAAGAATGACATAATTAAAACCATAAATGTCATATATTCCAAATGATATATAGGTGAAAATAAATATATACCCCATATTATCCTGAACCAATTAATGTTTTTCAATAACTCTGACTAATTGAGCATGGCAAATTTAGCTTATTATTTGATAACTATCAAAACGCATTCATTTGATCCTACCAAAACATGCCTAACATTGAACCTAGTATTTTGGTTCATATCATTATCACTTATCTTGACGCTAATCTAGTGAATCAAAATCAATGTAACTTTCCACTTGAAGTTACTAATCTATGACATAAAGAAATCATTAAACTAATAGATGCTAAATTCATTAAACTAGTGAACTATTGTGAATGGTTTTCTAACATTGTTATTGTGCAAAAAAAGGTCATTATGGTCATTCACATTTATATTGATTGTTTCAACCTTAATCTTGCTTTTATTAAGGACAACTTCCCATTACCTTCGATAGATGCCATCATTGATTCCATGACTAGTTATGAAATGTTATCTCTTATGGATGGCTTCTTGGGATATAATCAGATTCACATCACTCTCGAGGACCAACATAAGACTACTTTCACCATGGAATAGGGCACCTATTTTTATGTCAAAATTCCCTTCATTATCAAAAATTTTAGAGCTACCTATCAAGATGATATGAATCACATATTTCATGATCTCATACATAAAATTGTTGAAAATTATATGGATGATGTAATTGCTAAATCCAAACATTATAAGAACCATATTTATGATCTTGCTATCCTATTTAACTATCTAATTAAATAAAACATTAGAATTAATCATTTTAAATGTGTTTTTGGTGTCACATCTAGTAAATTTTTAGGATTTTTAGTCTCTCTCCATGGTATCAATGTTGACCCAGCCAAAATTAGTGTTATTATCAACATGCTCATTCCTCAATCTTTTCTTGATATTCACATTTATTTAGGAAAACTTGGGGAAATTAGATGATTTATCCTTGAAATGGTCTATCACATTCAGTCCATCAATTCCCTTTTCAAGAAATGTAAAACTTTAGAATAGATGAATTCATGTCAAAAATCCTTCGATAATATGAAATAGTCATTAGTTCATCCACCTACACTTCATCCACCTTCCAATGATAAACCATTAATTCTATATACTAATTCCATACCTATTTTAGTTAGGGCTATGCTTGCCCATCAAGATGATACAATAAGAGAGTATGTTATTTACTACAATAGCTGAGGCCTCATTGATTATGAGACACAATATACTAATGTTGAGTGTGATTGCCTTGCTATCTATTTTATGACTAAAAATATTCATCATTATATGTTATACTAAACTATTTACATCATTATTCATTTTGATCCCTTTCATTATTTGTTTTCAAAATCCTTTCTTCTTATAGATACAATTAGTAAATGGATGGTCTTACTTATGGAATTTGATCTCTATATTTTCACTCAAAAATTTGTTAAAGAGCAAGTCATAGTTGATCAACTTGTCATAGTTCCCATTTTAGCCACTTTTTCACTTCAAGATGATCTTCTTGATAATAATATCCTTTTCATTGAAGGTATTAATCAATCCATATCCCTTAAAGATTATTTTCATAGCTTTACTACTAATCTTGAAGCCAAACAACTTGAATAATCTTCCATACTACTAAACCAAAGGTAGTTATCGAGGAGATACCCAAAATTTATGTTAACTTACATGAGGATAATTAGACCCTCCATTTTGAGGGTGCTAAATGCCTTCAAGGAGTTTAGGTACATTGTATTCTCACTATTCCTCTTACTAAAATCATTCCTTTAGCCTTTCACTTTACCTTTGATGTCACTAACAATATAGATGATTACATATCTCTTATCTTAGGCATATGAGTTGCTCCTGATCTAGATATTTAATATCTTCATGATTAGGAGATTATTAATTCATTTGTCCTCAATTTAGTGGTGATTATCAATTTAAAAGTGAATACCTCATTATCTATCATCAAATCATTACCACTCTTATTATGTACTTCATCTCTTTCACTATTGAGCCTATTCTTCATGACCAAAATTCCATTGCTAATTTTCTTGCCTCTTTAGATTCTCTCTTTCATCCTCATTAATTTCTTTATAATCCTTCCTTTATTATCTAAATCAAAAAATCTCCATCATCTACCCAACCACCTAATTCACTTTTTAGTCACATCGAGGTTATGACTATTTGACAAAGTCCTTGGTATCAAGATATCATTCAATACTTAGAACATCAAACCTATCCTCCTGATCTAGATTCTCATGAAAAGAAATGAATTCATAAACAAGATTTCTAGTATGTATTTTGATGTAACACACTTTATTATCACAACACTAAAGGTTCCTTGCTCCATTCTGGTATGCAAGATGAGGTTCCTCCTCTACTCGAGAAAGCACATGGGGGAATTTATAGTGGTCACTATAACAAACATGTTGTAGCATTAAAATGTCTATATATGGGTTAATTTTGGCCTACTCTTGAAAATGAATGAATTAAATTTGTTAAAAAATGCAATCCTTATTAGCTTCATAATGATTTTATCCATTCACCTCCTATCGAACATCAAGAAATCAAATCTCCTTAGCCATTTTCCACATGGGGATTTGATCTCATTTGTAAAATTCCTCATTCCCAATATGGCCACATATTTATCATCACCGCTACTGATTACTTTACCAAGTGGGTAGAATCCATGACCCTTGTTAATTTTTTCGGTCCTACCATATCTAAGTTCATGCTTAACCTACTTATTTTCTGCTTTTGCATTCCCCATATCATGATTTTAGATAATGGTGGTAATTTCAAAAATAAACATGTTAAATAAATTTGTACCAAATTTTAAATCAATCATAAGTGTTTCATGAATTATCATCTATAATTCAATGGTTAAGTGGAGGCTACTAATAAAATTATCAACAAAATTCTCCAAAAGATAATTCATGAAACCTATACAAATTTGCATATTCATCTTTACCCTACACTTTGGTCTATTAGAATAGAATTTTTACTACCACTGGGGGAACTTCATTTTCATTAGTCTTCGGTTTTGAGTTGGTCCTTCCATTAGAAGTCAATTTTATTTCTCTACGTATATCTCTTAATGACATTATTCCCGATGAAGATTTATGTGAAGCTTACCTTCATACCCTTGATCTTCTTGATGAACATCATATTTCTACATTACAACATAACCACAGATACAAGGTTAACATCTCCTCATAACATAACAAATGTGTTAAAGTCTATAATTTCAATATCAGTGATCTTATCCTTAAATTAAATTACACCCATGAAAAAGAAGGAAAATATTCCAAAAAATTATTGGTCCTAGATTTAGTTAAATACATTCTTGGTCCAAGCACTTATCCTCTTCAAACTAATGAAGTCCATGTTTTCAAAGAGCCCACATATACTCAATTCCTTAAAAATACTTTCCCTACACATTTCCTTCTTGTCATGTTTTGTATCTATATCCTTATAAAAAAAAAATTAGGTCAATTAAGCATGGATCTCTCCCTCTGTACCAATTTATTTTTCACAAGCCTTTAGTCCTCCCTTTTGGTCTTTTGGTTTCTTGATGTACCATAGTATTCTTTAACTTCTTGTATTTTCTTTTTTTTTCACCCCTTAGGTTTTATTTTTTTATTTACTTTATAATACCATGGATAGGACCTAACATTCCTCATAAAACTGCCATATTTTATCTATTTTCTGTCTCTTGTTCCTGCTTGCCAATGCTATTTTGGTATCCTCTAGGTTTTTCTTTGTGAAGTGATTTTTCAAAACACTCCCTCACTTTTTGCTTAATAACACCCTCATGGGTCTCTTTTTATGAGTTACTTTATAATACCATGGATAATACCCAACCCTCCTTAAAAAATTACCATTCCTATCATGTTCTTGATCATTATTCTTAAACTTTAGTGTTTTCTTCTTTTGCTAGATGGAATTTGTAAACAAACTATGTTAGCATGTTTTCCTCTATTCCCCTCTTTCTTATGATAGGTAATCACACTTTTACTATAAATATATCCCTTATTTTTTCCATTTTTTACAATTTGAATCAATTCAAATTATTTCATGTGTCATTCCTCTTGATTTCCCCTTTCTTTCATCTTTGCATTAGATAAAATAAGGTCAAAGTCAAGATGACACTTTTATTTCACCTAGATTTATGAGACTCTTAGACCCCATTCACTTTGAAGTTTCTCTCTCTTAGAAATCTTATCCCAATTTTTCAAATTAAAGTCATCTTTAGCACCCATGTTTAGTTTTCCAAATCTTATAGAGGAAGACTAGAAAAAGCCATCAAAAGAAAGTTAAAATCCAAGTCATTTGAAATAAAAGGCAATGATATCTAAAAGGTAACATACACATATCAAAATTCAAGATCACACCAAAATACATGATAACAAGAACATATCCTATCTCCAATCAAATCTCAAACTCCACAGTTTACCTCACATAGAGCCAACGTCCTTTGGGGTTTAGTAGGTGAATAGATTGGAATAGGATAATTCAAAAAACTCTATGGTGCTACTTAATTTCTCATGTAAGTACCCAATATTAATAGTAGATCAATGAATCTATAATGGGTCCTAAAAATTAGGGAACATATAATGGGGAGGTAGGGATATTTTACTTTTCATGCATATATCCTTCATGGGATTATCTATATACTCCATTTTTTTACCAAAAACTTATGTCGCTAAGAGAATTTCTTCATAGTTCTTAAGGTTGAAAGTATTCTTATTTTGATGAACCTAATTTGAGTGTCTTGACTTTGATGAAGAGTTATCTTTACCTTGGTTTTTTTCTTCATTATCCCTCCACCCATTTCATTTTCCCCCCTTGATAGACAAATTTTTATTTTAAATCTATTTCCCCTCTTCTTGAAATTCCTTCTTCTTCATCTCTTAAAAGCATGTTTTAGTTTTATCTATCCTTAGAACAAAAAAAATGTTCTGAGTAACTTTGGATCATTTTATTTACCTTTTCTTATATTTATTAGACTTACTTTACTTTTATTTTACCATTTATCATGACTTTGTGGCCTTGTTGTTATAGACACTTGAGTCTATACCCATTTTCCATTATTACATGAGATGTGGTTTGTTACTGCTCATTTGATAATGTTATTTTCCATTTTATGCACCTTTTTCCATTGATGATTGAGATGTGTATTGTTACTACTCACTCATCAATGTTGTTCTACCATTTTATCTTTTTAGTTAGTCTTTTTACCATTTGTTTTCATTCTATTTGACATGTATCCTTAGTTTGATTTGGTGAATTTTCCTTTCTTACTTTAGGATAGCTTGTATGAGTTTTTTGGTCTTTATTAGCCTTGGATTTTTAGTTACCTAATTTAATCTTGTTTGCTTGACTTGGTCATTTGGTCTAACATATAATCTATCACCATATCTTGAAATTTCCCAACTATATCCCATCATCATCCCACCAACTATCTTGGATTTTCTTGTGTTTGTTTGTTTTTGATTTTTAGTTTTTCATTCTTGGGTTTGTCAAAATTAGTCTCTATGCCTTACATAATCAAAACTAAAAACAAAGTATAAAACCATCCCATGATAAAAGGTAATTCAAGGTATGCTTTGCATTTACTTTTTATGTATTTACTTTTTATATTAGTTTCCCTTTTAGTCATTTACTTTCAATTATTTTATGATTTTAAAATACTAAATTTTTTTAGCATCAGTGGTGTGTGTGTTCTTATGTCTTTTATTGAAGAACCATCCCATGTTGCACCTTAGTGACACATGATGATCCTTGAGTGGGGAATATGTATACATATAATATTGTTAACTTTTATCAAATACTAATACTTTACATCTTGTAGGAACCCATCGAGACTAAATATTTCTAAATGCATGGCCTAAGGGGTGTACCAGGAAAGTGGTGGGTAGGCCTTTGGTTTTTCATAAGATTCTAGTCCCTTTTTTCTATATTATTACCAATACAAATAGTTCCTAAAACCTTTCCCTAAGTTATTTCTCCTTCCTTACACAATCTTCTAATATTTTCCCTCCTTCTATCCTTTATTTCCTTACTTGACACCCTTTTGAAATGTTCAACATACTAGATTGACCTATTTGACCTAGTATAGTTTGCATCACTTTTCTCTCTTTTGGTTTGTTAGCTTCTCGATTGACTTAGCACAAACCTAGTGACTTATCTCAAAAACATGCTAGGTCAACTAGGTCAACCTAGCACAACCAACATTTTCAAATGATTTTAGGGTAATTTTCACCTATAAATACAAGGTCATTTTGGTCATTAATAGAATATGAAATCAAGATTTATTATTCACTTGTGCTTCTTCACAATCTTCTCTTCTACCATTCTACTTGAGGATATTTAGCTTAGGTTTCTTAAATTAGAGAATCTAGTTTTTTGGATATGTCTTGGATGATTTGGCCTAACAAAGTGATCCTTACAAACCAAAACAACCTCTTTTGAGTACCCTTTGGCCAAAGGAGATTTTGAGTCTTGATGGGTTCACATTCATGTAAGTATATTCTAACTTTGTTCTCCTCTCTTTTAGTAAATAGAAGTATCATAAGTGTTGACTCAAATAATATTACTCTTAATATTCCATGTATTAGGGTGTTACTAATACTTACATTATTTGAGGTTCTCTATGCATTTTTTAATTTCTTTTATTTACTAACCCCCACTTTGTGCCATAATATTTGGTGTGTACTAGATTATATTTAATTTTCTTGTTATTAGATTAGTGAAATAATAAATAAAATGATTCTTTTAGATTTGCTATGCAATTTTTTTAGAATATAGGATTTATAAACCTATCTCACATGGTATGTTGTGATAAGTGATACCCTAATCAGGTCTAATAAATCTTCACATTGGTCACGGTCCCTCTTAATAAATGTATGCCCCAATCAAAATTATAGGTGTGATCTATCCCATTTGATCCAAGATTGATTTATGAAAATGATGAATTTTCAACTACATATAGAGGGATTTAAAACTCTACCTACATGCACTATTTAATTTTTATATTAAGACTTAATTCCTTTTGAGCATTAGTATATTAGTGGAAACTTTGGTAGAAGCTATGCACACCTTGTCATTTTTATGGATAAGACATGAACTTAGGTGATTTTTACTATTTTACTTTACTAACATGTATTTTTGGGTCTAAAATCATTTGTGATAAAGTAAAAATTAGTCAAAAAAATCACATATTATAGACCACTTTGAACCAAGAGGTACTATGCTACCATATTTATTTCAAACATTTGTTTTGGAGTTTTCCAAAACCATTTTTATACCAATTATTTGAAGGAACATCATCCATATATCAATTTTATCCTAAATCACTTATCATTTTTAAAACAAAATTCTAAAACACATGCCTTTATTTCTAAAAGTATATGGTTACACTACATGTTAAAGTTTAGCCAATTACCTGTAGCAAATCTAAGTCTTTTATATTAAATTTTGTATTCAATCTTTCAAAGTTTAAATCCTAAACTAATTAGGTCTACATCGAATCCTCATCTAATTTTGGCTTAGTTGGTTTACCTTTTATGTTTATATTTTGAAACTTGGATTGATTTCCTATTTGGTTTAAAGACCTTTTCCTAGACATAGGGGTGTTTATTTTATGTGCCTTTTTTAGAGCTCTTTATACCAAGTTCAAACTTATCTTAGTCTCATTTGCCAAAGGTATTTTCTAGGCCAATTATCAAATTTTCTAATTTGATTACAAAGTCATTAATGATCTAATTACCATGTTTTTTAAGTCAATTATCTTAGACCTAGATCAACTCAACTGATCCAATTACCAAGTTTTCCTAGCCAATTACCTTACAATAGATAGCTTTTCAGATTTTATTTAGACTATTTTGGTTACCAGTAAAGATTTGTGACTTTTGACCAAAGACCTAGCATTGTTTTTCACACTTTTGACCTAGTTTAGAAGTCTATATTTATGACATTTGACCAAATACCTAGAACCATTCCTTTTTATCATTATACCTATAACAAGATCATTTTATCTTTCCTGAAAAAACTTTTCAAAAGACTAGTTTTACATTTTTACCTTTGCCATAGACTTGGAGTAGATGTTTTATATTTAAACCTATTTTAAGAGATAAAGTTTATTTTCCTTAAAACTCTTTCATTTTCCACATTTAGAACTTTTTTTCAAGATACCTAGTCATAAATTTGAACATGCCTCACTACACATATAGTGGGACCATATATAATTTGTATTATGATAACTTAATTACTAGTGATCCCTTTATTCAAGAATATTATGGTGATGATGTAGTATACAATACATGTCCACATCCCTCTTACAATAATATGTATGTAGAACATAGGCAAGACCCATTAGTGTAACACCTGGTTAATGAACCTTCTTATCTAGGATAAGATTAAGAAAATAGTGACAACACCTTAATCAAATGACACTTCTAATAGATCAAAGCCAAGAACAACAACCCTAATATGTAAATTTGCCAATAATTTATGACCCATACTTTTTTGATCATCACTTGATAGGAAATAAATATGAAATTTTAGTTAGTGTGATAGAAGTGGAATACAAATTATCAACATTATTCCCATACGAAAGTTTATCTAATTTTATTAAAACACCTGATATTGTGCTTCATAACTAATCGTTTAAATAATAATCAACTGGTTATAATCAATCTTTAGTGCCAACACCTAAATAGGTTCTTAATACACATGAAAAAGGGAAATTTACAATGGATGACCAATTAGAGCAAGTACAACAAGCATATCAAACATACCTTAACCTATCTCAGAACTTCAATTCCATGGTTATTTCAAATGTACCAATCATAGATTTAGATCCCCTAATGAGGGTACAAATTGATTCTTTGAGTTATGTAAACCAAAATATAGACCCCTTTAGCCAAATCCCATTGGTAGGAGACATGTATAATGTGCCAATTATGAGAGAAAAAACTATAGATCCTATATAATACCCCACACAGAACATAGAAGATAACACACAAGTGAATCTTGATTTGAACCAAATTGGGTCTAGAGTATTGCTAAGTAATGCAAAATAGATTCCTATAACCAATTCCTTGACTAGTTTATAAAAATAGGGGGTATGTAGGCCTAGTTATAAAAAATAATAAGTAACTTCCACTCCTTAATTTATGGATTCCTCAAAGATGCCATAAGGGGTAATTAGCCAAAAATAAACCAACATTATAACTCAATAAGTACTAAACAGTACACCACCTCAATAGGTGGTAATAAATGTTCCAACAACACAAGTGCACACCAATATACCAAAAACATCATAAACATTTCCTAATCAATAATGTGTTTTTATTGGTCAACAAAGAGAAATGGTTGGTCAATAAAAAATACCAAAACTCCAATAAGTACCAAATAAACAAGTGTTTACCTAAATATAAGGTTATAATGTACAAAAGGTATCGATTAGGCAAAAATTAACTTTTACCTAATAGGTACCTCACATATAATAGGGATTTAACTTATGACACTTTCAACAACATGGTTTTATCTAGCAAAAGGTTCACTTAATGCAAAAGGGTTTGATGATTAGACAATAAGTTCCTATATAAACCCAATAATACCATTACATTTTACATAGCCAACTTCCTCTACCATAAAAATAATATATTAGTCAAAGACATATTGCCAAACCTAACCAAAATGCTTATAAAAAACATATTTTGTGCCAAAAATATAATAATAATGCATAAATACATAATCCTAGTTGGTTGGCCAATCAAATAGACATTCCTACATTATACCATAGTCAAATTAATCCACCTTTGATCGTGCAAACCCATGTACAATAGGCCATACCATCTAGCTTTATATCCCAAGAGATGTAACAAATGAATGATATAATTCAAGCCATTCAAATTTGGAAGGAAACAATAAAAATTAAAATTAGAATAGATATGTTTGTATCTATTTAATATGTAGTAACACAAAATACTTTTTTCTCCATTTTATGATCCACCCAAATTTTATAAATATAACGGTAAAGGAGACCCAAAAGAGCATTTAAAATAATTCTTTATTGCTTTCCAACCAGTGTCCTAGTGTGATGTGTGTGTTTCTCCTCTTTCCTATAAAATTATTTGGATAAGCCTTGGAATGGATTATTAAACTATTGAATAATTTTGTACTAAAATTTGATGACCTTTCAAAAATGTTTTTACATAATTTCTCATACAAACTCAAGCATGAGATTATAGTGGTAGATTTGGGTTGATAAAAATATAAGAGATATGAAAGATTTGTTGGTTACTTTCAATAGTGGAGGGCAATTTATATCCATTTCACACATAATTTAATAGACAAACAATTGGTCCTAATATTTAGCCAGAGTATACATAGCAATATATCCTATCATATTGAGCCAAAATGTTCTCACACATTTTTAAAATTCATTAAGAAAGGAATACATATTTAAAAGGCCCTTACAAATAAAGGGACTATCACATTATCTTCTTATAATCAGAACCAGAGCCAAAACCAACATCAAGGCCAACATCAAAATAAAATCCATAATCAGATCTAAAAACCCATCCAAATACAAGATTAAATGTTAGCTTAGGCCAACATTTAGAAAATACCAAAGGATTATAGTCTCAATAAGAATAATATTAGTAATGGGGTCACTAAATCATGACTTGTACAAATGTTGAAAACACTAACCATTCATTTAACTCCACCGATTTAAAAACCACCACCTCCATTCATTCAAACTTGACCTCTATAAAACCTTTTGAAAAATAATTCATAACTATAAACACCTCCTCTAAGGATAATATGACTAATATCTAGAGCATTTAGTGACCTCTACAAACACATTGAGTTTATAATCCAAAAGTTGGTTAAATCTAATATGATTTGTTGGCCTATGCCAAAAGCATTTCTTGAAGAAATTACTTTTCTCTACTAGTAAAAATATCATGATTTTTATGAGTACCGTTGTGTCAAGGGATACTCTATTCGCTATTACATATAACTGAGACATTTTATATAAAACATGATTTAGAATGGATATATAGATCAGGATAACCATGCCCCTACATCTAATCATAACTTCGGTATATATAAAAACTCATTTCCACAACATAATATGAATCAGGATAATAATCTTACCCATAAACTAAGATTGGGAGAAAGAAAAAAGGAAGGAAAAGTGTTATATGTAGGGGAAAAGGATAATGGTCATAGTTTTTATCAGGTTCTACCCAAAATAAATTTAAGATGTAGGAACAAACCTGATCCTTAAAATAATTTAGGGGATGATGGGGATTCAAAGGATGAAAATGAACATGGTGGGAATAATATAATTGGTTTGATGACAACAATAAGAATTTTGAGAAAACTGAAGTTGAAACCACATATGTTGTTAATCTAGAAGGGAAAATGTAAATATTTTGTTTAATCAACAGATTAAGGGGGAAAGTGAAAATAGGGTTGATATGGTTTAGGCAATAAATCAAGATTTTGGTATTAACAGGTTTAATACTTATGAGAAGAGAAAGCATATTTAGGAGAACACAAACGCGATGCTATAAATAACTTATAAAATAAGTGATGATATGGTTCAGGTAGTGAATCAGGATCTTGGTATAAAGAAGCTTGATAGGTTTGTTGAGAAGAAAAACATATTCAGTAGACTACTGAAGACATGTTAAATAACGCTTAGGTAAGGATGGATTTTTATTTCCTTAAGGACATTAAAACTCATCAAGATAAATTTAAAATTTTAGAGGATGAGGTTAACTTGCATAAGGCATTATTAATATGGTTTATGAAATATCATTATAGACTTAAATAAAAAGTGAGTAATCTCAAAAATCAAGATGGTTTCTATTATACATAGGAAAGAGAGAGTGAGATGTCTTCACACATTGAAACTTTGAAAGAAACAATGATTAGGCTAGAAAATGAGAACAAAGAACTCAATAAAAAGTTGAATGTGTTAGTAAATTTTAGTAAAGTGATTATACATAATGCTAAGCAAAGTATGCATGGTTTGGCAAGATTGTTCAATAATGCTAGTGCTCAAACAAATGATAGTATCCCAAAGAAACATATCAAGGGTGAAGCTTCTACTTCTGCTTAGGAGGGACTTATCTATGGAATGGAAATCAATTTCCAAAGTATGATCAATGAAGGGACAAATGCATATGATGAGTGGAAAAATAATCTTTGATTGTAATATTGTGTTATGAATTAGTTGTGTATGTATTTTTTATTTTTTGTTTTGGGTCTTTGCTCTCATTTTTTGTTACTTTATTTTTTGTTTGGTGGTTGGTTTTTGTCACTTATGTGACTTTATTTAATGGGTCGAGTCCCTTTCAAAATTCATTTCTACCTTAAATAGATCAATCAACATAATAACAAAAATAATAATAGTGGTAAAGAATGCCATGAAACAATAAAAATGTCATAATAATAGTAATAAAATGGTTGGAACCAACATAGGAGACATGTATAATGTGCTAATTATGATATAATAAAATGTCGCTCCTATAAAATACCTCACATAAAAAATAGTAGATAAAACACAAGTTAATCCTAATTTAAACCAAAGAAGATATAATGTATTACAAATCAATGCACATCAAATTTCTCTAAACAATGTCTCAACTAGTTGAAAATAATAGGGGGTAGGTAGGCCTAGTTCTCAAACATAATAATAAACTTACACTCCTCAAATGATGGCTTCCTCAAACATGTAATAGGGGGTAAGTAGCCAAAAATAGACTAACATTCTACCTCAACAAGTACTAAACACTACACCACCTCAATAGGTGGAAAAAAATCTTCCACTATCAAGTATAGACCAATTTACCAAAAACATCACAAACATTTCATAATCAATAATGTGTTTCTATTGGTCAATAAAGAGTGAAAGTTGGTCAAAAAAAATACCAAATCTCTAATAAGTACCAAATCAAAAATAAGTGTTTACCCAATAATAATGTTACAATGTACAATAGGTATTAGTTAGGAAACAATTACATTTTACCCAAAGTCTACCTCACATACAATAAGGATCTCAATTCTATGACTTTCAATAACATGGATTTAGTCAATAATGGGTTCACTTTAAATAACAGGGTTCGATGAGTAGATAACAACTTCCCATCCAAACCCAACAATAGTAGTACATTTCACCTAGCTAAATGCCTCTATCACAACCATAATTTTTTAGTCAAATCCATGTTTCTAACCCTAGACAAAAAATTTATCAAATAAAACATATTTTGTAATAATAGTATAATATTAATGCACATATGTGTTTTATTCGTTGCTTAGCCAATAAAATAAACATTCCTCCATTATACACAAGTCAAAGTAATCCACCTCTAACTATGTAACCCCATCTATAATAGGACATACCATCTATCTTCCTAGACTAAGATTTATAAGAAATGAATGACTCAATTCAAGCCATTCAAATTGGGAATCAAATAAATAAGTTAAAATTAGAAGAGATATTTTCACATATATTTAATATGGATTACCTCCAAATACCTTTTCCTCCATTTTATGATCCACCCAAATTTGATAAATATAAAGGAAAATGAGACCCAAAAGAGAATTTAAATTAATTATTTATTGCTTTTCAACTAGTGGTTTATAGTCACACACACACACACACACACACACACACACACACACACACACACACACACACACACACACACACACACACACACACACACACACACACACACACACACACACACACACACACACACACACACACGCACGCACACACACGCACACACGCACACACGCACACACGCACACACGCGCACACGCGCACACACACACACACACACACACACACACACACACACACACACACACACACACACACACACACACACACACACACACACACACACACGCACACGCACACGCACACGCACACACGCACATGCAAACGTACACGCACATGCACATGCACACGCACACGCACACACACACACACATTTGTGTGTGTGTGTTTCTCTTCTTTCCTAAAAGTTTAGCTAGACAAGCCTTGGAATGGCTTATTAAACTACTAAATAATTTTTTACCATACTTTGATAGTTTTTTGAAAATATTATACATCATTTTTCATATAATCTCAAACATTATATTACATTTGTAGATTTGGATCATACAAAATAAAGGAGCAATGAAAGATTTATTGGCTACTTACAATGGTGGATGGCACTTACTATCCATTTCACTCACAATTTACCAAACAAATAATTGGCTATAGTAATTATTCAGAGTGTACATATCAAGATATCCTATCATCTCAAGTTGTACTATGCTCACATATTTTAAAAAGTTATTGATAAAGGGATACACATTGAAAATTCCCTCGCCAACAAAGGGATTATCAAATTATTTTCTTTTAATCAGAACTAGAGCTAAAATAAACATCAAAGCCAATAACAAAACCAAACCCATAATCATAACCAAAATCCCATCCAAATATAGGAGTCAATGTTATCTCAAGACAACACTTCAAAAATACCAAAAGATTATAATCTCAAAAAGAATATTGTCAGTAATGGGGTCACTAAATTATGATATGTAAAAATGGTGAAAACACTAACTAGTCATTTACTTCCACCCCTTTAATAACCACCACCTCCATTAATTCATCCTAGACATATACAAAACCTTTTAAAAAATAATTCACAATTACAAATACCTACTCCAAGGATAAAAACATACATATCTAGATCATTCTGTGAGCTCTAAAACCCCATTGAGTTCATAATCTAAAAGTTGGCTGAAGATAATATGATTAGTTGGCCTATGCTAAAACCATTTCCTAAATTAATTCCTTTTATCGACTAGTAAAAAGATAATGAGTTTTACAAGTAGCATAATGTCAAGGGATACTCTACATGCCATTGCATATAACCAAGACATTTGATTGAGAACATTCTTTATAATGGATAAATATATTGGTATAACCATGCCCTTAAATCTAATTATAACTTGGGTATATATAAAAACCCATTTATTCAACATAATAATAATCAACACAACAATAACAAAAAGAACAATAGTGGAAAATAAAAATACCAAAACAACAATAATGTCAATAATAAAAAAAATAAAATGGTTGAAACCAAGGTCAAACTAGTCAATGAAACCAAGCAAGCCATCATGCCATTACATATACATATAATAATTTTTTAGGACATGTCATAGGTAGTCATATTATGACCATTACCATCAACCCTCAGCCAAATACCAATCAACCTAGACTAATGACAAATAATCCCTACCAAGATCCTAATGTAGGTGATCCTTATTTGTATCATGTTAGTATCCAAGCTCAACACCACCCAAGAATTACCATTCTAGGCCCTTATACGTCTTCATCTAGTTATAGAGGCCTAACACCTAACTAAAATTATACAATCACAACTCAATAAGATAAATTAATATCCAAATACCATAACCTAATTTTATGAATGAACCCACTAAAACCTCTATTTCAATCAAGAATAATCTAATTATAAATACTAAAGATAAAACATATGACATTAAGGAATAATTTAAAAAGACACATGCATAAATATCCATATGCACAAATATAATGGAAATACTCAGATACTTATAGTGCCATTAGACTAAAATAAACATGAAACTTGAACATCTATAGTACATTGATGATAGAGGGATGGTGTGGTATGATCCTAGTGACTTGATGAGGAAACAAAAGTGTGAAGTATAGTGCTCAAGCAAATATAGCCACCTACATGAATCTCTTATATTCCTTAATGAACAACTATAGTTTGAAGTAAGGACTATAGACTAGCCTTAACTAATAAGAATAAAATTTTGGAAGGTATGTAGAGGTGTAAGTTAAATATGATCATGTAGAAATTATATGCAATCCTAATTACATGATGCACATGAGTTAATCATAGATCACACCTACACTTTTAATTGATATACATTTGTTAATCATGAGTATGACCAATATGGGGATCCCCTAGACCCAATTAGGGGATCACTTGTCACAACAAATCATGATAGGAAGGGTTTGAAAGCCTATATTATAACACAATCACACAACAACCATAAAAGAGTCCCATGATTTGATATTTACTTATGCTAATAAACAATAAAGTAAACTATTCTAATAAGAAGAGAAGTAAACTAATCTAGTGATCACCAAAGCTTGTGTCATAGAGTGGAGGTTAAAAACAAAACAAATAAATGATATGTAAATTAAACATGCATAAAATACATATAATCACATAAATGTATACAAAATCCTAATATATTTAAGAGAAGAATAAATACTACAATATTTATCTACTCTTACAAAGGATAAATAAATTTAGGAATACATACCTTTGAAGATGAACCTATCGAGTGTCAACCTCTCCCTTGGCCTAAGTGCTTCATAAGATATTGTTGTGGACTATAAGGATAACAAAGATAAATTAGCTCTAGGATACATGACCTACCTTAGCATCCAAAATACTTCTCCACAAGACAAGATCAAATCTCTAAATAAACTATTGAACCTTAAAGGTTTTTTCCTTAAGTAAAATGGTCAATAAGTAGATATTCATTCACACTTCTTCACTTGATTCTCCTATTTCCTTAAATGGTGGGAAATGACCCTACATATATAGTAGTATCTTTCCTAAAAAATTTCAAACATGTGGGCTATGCTAGGTCAACTAGGTCAACCTACCACATTCTCAAGCTAATTCCTAAATTTTGTGCTAGGTCATTTAGGATGCTAATAGGTTAAAATAACTAAAATATCCCTAGAATACACTAGGTCAACTAGGTCAACCTAATGTATTGAATAGGTCAAAAGGGTAACAAGGAAAGAAATGAAGGAATAAATCATGATAATGATTAGAATGAATAGGAAAGAGAAGAACAAGCCTAGGGTTCATATTTTAAGGGAGATAGTATGTAGATAACAAGTGGTAAAAGTAATAATAATCTTACAAATCACTGATGGTCTTCCCACCCCTTTCCTAGGGCAACCATTGAGGCATACACTCAAAAATATTGAGACTCAATAATTTCATGCAAGATATAATGTATCAATAATAAATAAAAGTTTGAAAATATTATGTGTATACATATGCCCTAGTTGAAGCTCATCATGTGTCATGTAAGTGCAACACATGATGGTGTTTCAGAGATAAAATATGATAACATACAATGATGATGCTAAGTAAAGTGTAGTAAGAATTAAATAAGATAAATGAAAAGACATAATTGAAAAACACATACCTTTAACTTACCTTAGTGCCATATATAAAGACAAATTATGTAAGAAAGTGAAGGCATTCAATGTAAAGCACACTAGGCAAACTTATAGAAGTTAGTGCAAAAAAAGTTAAAAATCAAAATTTTTGGAAGATATGGATATAATAGTTAGTAGGGTCATAGATTTTAGGAAAATTATAAAATTAGGATTGGTAGGGAATGTTTATAATATTTTATGGCAAATGAATGACAAAAAATATGGCAAATGAAAGACAAATGATTGGCAAATGAATGACAAATAGTTGGAAATAAATGACAAATGATTGGAATTAAATGAAAAATAATATGAATTAAATGATAAATGATATTTGAAAAAGAAAAGAAAAATGATAAGAAATAAATGACAAATGATTGTAAAACATAGTAATTCATGTTGGAAAGTATGTAAAACAAGAATGACAAATGAAATATCAATGCAAGAAAACTTTAACAAAGATATGTAAGAAGGTGAAAAGTAAGCTCATGTAGTATATGAAAATGAAAACATAAATAAAAATATGAAACAATGCCAATGAAATGTAATTAAATATGTAAGACAAACATGAATAAGGCATACATAAATAAGAATATGTAATAATGGGAAAAGGGTGCAGACTCAACTATTTATAATAGAAGGGTAGTATAATAATGACAAATGAAATAAAAGAGTGATCCATATTTACTCAAGAATGTTGTTTTTGATCTAAGGATATATAAAATTTTAAAAAAGTAGTGTTAGCATGTTTTTAAGAGATGAAGAAGAAGGAATAATAAAAGCGGGAAAATATATTTGGAATCACAATTTTTAGGTCAAGGAGGGAAATGAAATGGGTGGAGGAGAGAATGAAGGAAAAACCAAGGTAGAGTAACTCTTTATCAAAGTGAAGACACTCAAATTAGGTTGTTAAAAAAAGATGACTTTCGACCTTAAGGACTTATGAATAACTTCTCTTAGAAACACAAGTCTTGGGTAAACAAACAGGGTATGTAGATCATCCCATGAAGGATATATGCATGAAAATTAAAATAGACCTACCTACCCATGAATATTTCCCCATTCTTCAAGACCCCTTATAGAGTTGTTGACCTAGTACAAATATTAGGTATTTTCATGAAAAATTAGGTAGTACCATAGATTTATTTTTGAAATTCCCTATTCCAATCTACTGGTCTACCACACCCTAAAGGACTTTAGCTCTGTGTGAAGCCGACTATGGAGTTTAAGCTTCTATTAGAGATAGGATATGTTCTTGAAATTACATCTTTTGGTGTGAATTTGAATTTTGAGATTTGTATGTTACCTTTTAGATATCATTTCCTTTTATTTCAAATAATTTGGATTTTAACTTTCTTTTGATGGCTTTTTCTTATTTCTCCTCACGGATTTAGAAAACCAAACATGGGTGCTAAAGATGACTTTAATTTGAAAAAATGGGACAAGATTGATAAGAGATAGACAATCAAAGAGCATGGGATCTAAGAGTCCTATAAATCCAGGTGAAATAAAAGTGCCATCTTGACTTTGACCTTTTTATATCTAATGTGGAGGTGAAAGAAAGGGGAAATCAAGAAGAAAGACACATGGAAAATTTTGAATTTATTCAAATCATAAAAATGTGACAAAAGGAAAAGAGGGATACAATGACAAAAAATGTGTGATTCCTTATCATAAGAAAGAGGGAAGTGGAGGAAAACATGTTAACATAGATTGTTTACATAGATTTTATCTATCAAAAGAACCAAAAGCTAAAGTCTAATAACAAGGATAAAGAAGAACATGAAAATATGGAAATTGTATGAGGGCTAGGTCCTATCCATGGCACAAAATAAAAACCCAAGGGGTGTCAAAAAAGATAAAATGAAAGAAGATAAATAAGATTATGGTATATCAACGGGTAAATGCTAAAGAAAGGGGCAAAAAAGATCATAAATCTAATAAGGAAAATAATGACATAAAAAATAAAATGAATGAAAGAGATATATAAGGATAAAAATGAAAAAAAATGCCAAATGTGATGTATAGGAAAGCTGAAATAAAATAAAGGAAAATGATGATGCTTAGGAAGGAGAAATTGAAAGAAGGAAAAGGCATAAAAATAAAGAAACATGAGACAAAAAGAACAAGTAAAATATATGTTAACATTTGTATCAAAGATGAGCATGTGAAATACAAGTCTATAAGTCTCAAAATGTTTCTTGAAGATAGATTTATTTTTTATTAATCATTGTAGAAGAGGATTGGATACTGCAAGATGCCCCAATGGGAAAGTGGATACAGGGATGGGTATCACAAGATGCCCCAATGTCTAAATCGATAGATGGGTGGGCATCACAAGATGCCCCAACATGTGAGGTATAATGAGGTGAGATTGAACCATTATAATTATTTTCATTGAGTTGAAAGGTGTATTTGGAGATAGGTAAATGTGTTGGTTCATTATATTTTAAGGAGGTTGAATATGACATATGATGTTTAGGAGAGGTATGAGGAGATGAAGTAGGTACAGGAGGACCATGTATGATATACTTTGGAGTATGAATTTGAACTAGGTAATATTTTTGTTAATGTGGCCTAAGAGGTAGAAGTTAAATTGATTTCATAACATGTTTAATTTTATTTCATATTAGTTATCCTTTCCTTATTAGTGTAAGAAGAAGGATCAATTGTGCTTTGAAAAATTTAATAGATGACATATGTTTATTAGGTATTTGATTTTGATTTTATTATTACTATTGACATTAATTATGAGATGATTTAAGATAATCTAGATAATATTGTTTTCTGAGAGTATCAAAATTGAAATGTGGACCAAGCAAGTAATAAATAAGAAATTGGTGAAGATCATGACATGACTCATGAGAATGACCTATAGTAGCATGATACCAACAAAACCTATGTATATTGTACCATTTAAAATGAGGTTTGGAAGGATAAAATTTCATGGGTTTAGAATGTGGAAAGTTATCTTTACATTGTTCTAGACTCTAGGGAAGGTGGGTTGAGTTAAGATTGGTTGAATTGGATGCTCCATTTTGAGGTTAGGGAGACTTGGATGAATCAATGGTATGAAAAAAATATTGGAAAGATGCTTTAGTAGTTATTTGAGTTGTTTCAAATTGAATCATAATAAAGTATTGTCTTTTTTCTTTGTCTAAGGCTTCTCCTAAACTTTTTGGTGAAAAAATTTGAACATTGTATTAAAGAGAAGGTTTAAGACTAGTGACAAATAGTTTTAGAAGAGTTTCATCATTCATGTTATGGTCTAATTTATGAGTGAGAGAATTCCATCATTTGATGAAATTATGAGTAGATTCATTAAGATGTTTCTTGGGATTGATGAAATATCTAGGGTAATTTTTAAGAAGGTCATTATGTTGAAATTCCTTCACTAAAGAATTGACTAAATCCTCTAGTTGTGAGATGGAATGTCTAAGAAACCAGTTGTACCATTCAAGTGCATCATCAACAAAGGTTTTGGATAAGATCTTGGTGGTAGGAAAGGTATTAGTTTAGACCTATTCCTTATAGAGATTATCAAAATGCTTAAGAAAGATAGTAGGATCCTTAGTCCCATTATATGTGATAGTTGGAGAATTTTTATCAATATCTATGGATACAATGAATGGGGAAAAAGGCTCATTTTGAAGATGTTGAAGCATTTTTTAATTTATTGGAGGTTGAAGGATGGCATTAACATTGGCATCTCTAAGAGGAGGATGAAAAAAATTTTGATTTGGTTGAGACATAGTGACTTAAGATGGTTGACTAATCATGTTTCATAAATGTTGTTACATGTTCATCATTTGATAGTGACTGGTTGTTTGCATGATGTTCATTTGTTTAATAACTTGTGCAAAAAGTTTAGTTGTATCAATAGGTGGATTGGTCATTGTATGAGGGGTATTAATGTTGATAGGAAAATTATTTTTAGTGTTAGTGGGAGGAGGCTTATTTTTAGGTGGAGGATTCCCAACATTGGTGTTAGTTGTCTTGAGTATGGTAGAAGAAGAAGGAAGCTTGGTAAGGCCACCATTCTTGTGACGAGTGTATATAGTATTATCATCAACACGTTTGAATATTTGGGATACCTCTAGATTATCAATTTGAGTGGTATGATTTGGTGAAGGACTCCAAAAATTTATATTAGGAAGAGGATTACGATGAAGGATCTCAACTACATTGCATTATGTAGTGAGTGGTTTAGGCTTAGGAGAAGTGGCAGGAAGAAATTGGATAATTTCATTAGAGGTAATGAAATCAGTGAGGATACTATCTAAGTCCCTAATAATGAAATTTTATATAGTAAGAGAAGGCTGAGAAGATTTCATCATGATGAAACAATACTAGATATATACACAAGGAGAATAAGAAATGAAAAAAAATAATACTAGGTCGACCTAGTGTAAAAATAGGGACTGTAAAACTGTACAAGGTTGACCAGGTTGATCTACTACAAGGTATAGAGACTATCAAAAATGGTAAATATTTTGTAAATAGTACTAGGTCAACTAGGTTTACCTAGCAAAATGTATAAAGGCTAAAAAAGATACTAGGTCAATAAGGTTGACCTAGTATAGTAAATAGGCACTTTTACCTATGTCTTTAGTTCTACTTATCCATTTTACAAACCATAAAAGGTGTTAGATTCATGATGATGTAATGAAGATGATAAATATGATATCAAGTTATGAAATAACAAAGAACTAAGTCAACTAGGTAGACCTAGTTGACTGTGCTGAAGTGAATTTAAAGACTACAAAATGTGAAAGGAAAGTATAGAAATAGAAAGATACAGAGAAGTATAAACTAACCTAAGTGGTTTAGAGATGGAACTGATAAGGTTTATGATCAATAAACTTGTAGAAAACTGATCTAAAACCTACAAATTGGGTCGATCTAGTCAACTAAGTAATATAGAAACCTACTAAAAAAGTGTTGAAAATGCAATAGGTCAACCTAGTCAACCTAGTAAGTTGAACTAGAAGTCTAAAAATACACTAGGTCAACCCAATTGACCTAGTAGTCTAGAAACCTAAAAACCTACACATAGAGATAACTTTTTGGGTTGATATAATCAATCCAATAGGTCAACATATATGATAAAAATGATGATAAAATTAAATGAAATAAATTAAAGAAAAGTGAACAAATCCAACAAGGGTTTGATTCATATTGGGTTCACAAGAATGTAATCAAGGTGAAGCCAAAGTGAAGCTAATGCTAAATAAGAAAGGAAACAAAAATGGAAATGTGAATATAATCCAACTAGTGGTAGGATAGGATTCACATCAAGTTCACTAGAATGTACGTAATGAGAATTTCATGATGCACATGAATTAATATTGGATCAGATAAGATAGAGCACACCTACACTTTTTATTAGTCATTGTCTTGTTAATCTAGAGCATGATGAATATGTGGATCTATTAGACCCCATTAGGGGATCTCTTGTATCACTTGTCACAACACATCATGCTAGGAAATGTTATAAAGCCTATAGTCCAAAAAAATTACACAACAACCCTAAAAGAGTCCTATGCTTTTATATTCACTTATGCTAATAAACAAGAAAGTAAACTATTCTAATAACAAGAAAAGTAAACTAATCTATTACCAAAGTGTTTGGCACAAAGTTGGGGTTAGAATAAAATAAATAAAATTTAACTAAATTAAACATGTATAGGAGACATATACTCATGTCAATGTATATGGAATTATAATACATAGATGAGAAGAATACATATTGCATTATCTATTTACTCTTACAAATGAGAAATAAAGTTAGGAATACTTACCTTTGAAGATGAACATGTCAAGTCTCAACCTCTCCCTTGGCCAAGGTGGTTCACAAGAGATTGTCGTAGCTTGTAAGGATATCCAAGATAAATCATATATGTGATACATAACCTACCTAATCATCCAAAATACTTCTCCACAAGACAAGATCAGAGCTCTAAAGAAAGTATTGAACCCTGAATATGTATTCGTCAAGTAGAATGGTCAATAAGTAGATGTTAATTTTAACTTATTTTCTTTATTATTATCTTCTCTAAAATGGTTTGAAATGACCTTGTACATATATTAGTATCTTTCCTAAAAACTTTCATACATGTCAGCTGTGCTAGGTCGATCAGGTTGACCTATCACATTTTCAAGCTAACTCACTAGGTATGTGTTAGGTCATCTAGGAGGCTAAGAAGGTCATATAGGAGGCTAAGAAACTAAAATATCTAAATCATCCCAAAACACAATAGGTCAACTATGTTGACCTAGTTTTTTGAGCAAGAAATCTAAAAATACATATGACCAATCTAGTTTTTTGAATATGAAAAAGGGAGATAAAGTAAGGAAAAGAGGGATAAAACATCACAAATGATCAAAATGATTAGGAAAGAGATAAATAGGCTTAGGGTTCATGGTTTTAGTGAGTTAGTGTGTAGATAGCAAGTGGAAAAAGGAACAACAATCTTATGAATCACTGATGGTTTAACCACGCCTTTCTTGATACACCCTGTAAGGCATGCACTCAGAGAGATTGAGACTCAACATGTTCCTAAAAGATATGAAGTGTCATTAATGAATAAATTTGGATCTATGTGAATCCAAGTGTTGATTTTTATCTTTTATTGGAGATAAGAGATGTGATTTTAATCATGTCTTTTGGTGTGAATTTGACTTTTGAGTTTTCTATGTTGCCTTTTATATATCATTGCCTTTTATTCCAAATGATTTGGATTTTAACTTTCTTGATGGATTTTTATTTTCCTCATCCATACGGATTTGGAAAACTAAACATGGGTTCTAAAGATGACTTTAATTTTAAAACTTAGGATAAGGTTTCTAAGAGAGAGAACATCAAAGATCATGGGGTCTAAGAGTCTCATAAATCCAAGTGAAATAAAAGTGTTATCTTGATGTAGACTTTGTTTTATCTAATGTGGAGGTGAAAGAAATGAGTAAATCAAGAGGAAATGACACATGGAATAATTTTAATTGCTCCAAATTGAAAAAAATGTGACAAAGGGAAAAAATGGATACAATGATAGTAAAGTGTGATTCTTTATCATGAGAAAGAAGGAAATGGAGGAAAACATGCTAACATAGACTGTTGTGCAAATTCCATCAAACAAAAGAGAAAAAAGATAAAGTTTAAAAACAAGGATCAAGAACATGAAAATAATGGTAATTTTATGAGAAGGGTTGGGTCCTATCCACAGTATTACAAAGCAACTCATAAAAGAGAGACCCACGAGGATGATAATAATCAAGAGAAAAGCAAAGTGAGAGAACTTTTTATGAATCACCTCACAAAATAAAAACTTAAAGGATGCCAAATAGCATTGAAAATAAGTAAAATGAGAAAAATAAGTAAAAATGATGGTAATTTTATGAGGGGTTTTGATTCTTATCCATGGTCTTACAAAGCAACTCATAAAAGAGAAACCCACAAGGGTGATAAAAGATAAATGCCATATAAAAAGAAGTCTATGATACATCAAGAGGTAAATGCTAAAGAAAGGGACAAAGTGATCATAAATCTAATAAGGCAAAGAATGACATTAAAAAATAAAATGAAACATAAATATAAGGAAAACAAATGCCAAATGTGATGTGCAATAAAACCAAAGAATGTAAAGGAAAATAATGATGCTTAGGAAAGTGAAATTAAGAGAAAAATTCACAAAAAAAAAAAAAAAAAGAAAAAAAAAAAAGAACAAGTACGATCTATGTTAAAATTTGTATCAAAGATGAGCACGTGAAATACAAGTCTATAAGTCTTGGAAGGTTTCTTGAAGTTGGATGTGTATGTTATGATACATTAGAGAATAGGAGTGGGCATTACAAGATGCCCAAAAGGGTAAGTGGATGTAGGTATGGGTATTGAAAGATTGATGATCCCACATTCTATGAATTTCTTAGAGTTAATAATGAATAGAGATAGTCATAGCTAAAACTTCTTAAGCCCTATCAAAACCCTGCACACAATCACATGCCTAGAAGCTAGTCTTGATAATTTGAGGTGTTAAGTGTATACACATAATATTTTTAAATTTTATTGATTACTGACACCTTTTATCTTGTAGGAACCCATCGAATCTCAATCTCTTTGAGTGCATGCCTTGAGTGGTGAACTGGGAAAGGGGTATGTAGACCATTGGTGATTCATAAGATTTTTTTCCCTTTTTCCACTTGCCATCTACACACTGATCTCCTAAAACCATTTACCCTAATCATATTATTCTATTTTGTACCCATTCCAATCATTTTTCATGCTTTATCATCCCTATTCTTACCTTGACCCCCTTTCACTAGCTAAATATACTAGGTCGGATGGGTTGACCCTATACAATTTTTAGCTTCTAATTTTCAAGGTCAACTAGGTCGACCCTATACTATTTAGGGATATTTTTAACTTTGAGTTTTGTTATCCCTTTGGCCAACCTAGCTCTGGACATAATGAATTATCTCAAAAAACATATAGGGTTAATTGGGTTGACCATGTACAACTGACATATTCAAAAGGATATACAGAAAGATCTACCTACACACACACACACACACACACACACACATATATATATATATATATATATATATATATATATATATATATATATATATATATATATATATATATATATATATATATATATATATATATATATATATATATATATATATATATATAAGTTCATTTCCAACCATTTGATGATAGAGAATAGAAGAGGAATAAGTGGGAATGAACATCTACTTATTGACCATTCTACTTGATGAATAAAGATTAGGGTTTCATACTTTCTTTAAAGATATATATATAGCTATTTGATTTGAAAGATACTAGTGGTAGGTTGTGTAGCGTATATTTGATTTGTCTTTGTTATCATTACATACCTCAATAGTCTCTTTCAAATCAACTTGGCCAAGGGAGATATTGAGGCTCGGTGGGTTCATCTTCAAAGGTAAGTATTTATAAATTTATTTTTCATTTTTTATAATAGATAGATAATGTAGTTGTGCTTTTCTCCCATGCATTAAGATTTCATATATATTGATATGAGTATATGTCTTATATGTATGTTTAGTTTAGTTTGTTTTATTTGTAACCCCACTTCGTGCCACAATATTTAGTGAGCACTAGATTATATTTACTTTCTTATTTATTATATATAGACTAAACATTAAACCTAATACTCTTTTAGGGTTGCTTCATGATTGTGTTAGACTATAGGCTTTAGAACCCTTCCTAAAATGGTGTATTGTAACAAGTGATCCCCTAATCAGGTCTAAAAGATCCCCATATTGGTCATTTTACCACTTAACAAATGTATTTCGAATCAGAAGTGTAGGTATGATCTATCTTCTCCAATCCATGATTGATTTATCGACACGATGCATTTTTTATTTCATACATTCTAGTGAACCCAACGTGAACTAACCATTACAATATTTATTAACTTATTTCACTCTTCATAATTATTTTTATCATATATTTTCCATACTTTTCTTACTTTTCAAATTAATTGAATAAATTATATAGTTTCCATTCATAATCTATTAAAGGATTTCTAATTTTCCCTATCTATTGTAATGGGTCAACCTAGTTAACCCTATACATTTTTCCAACCTCTTTTCACTATACTAGATTGACCTAGTCAACCATGAGCTATTTTTAGAGCATGTTCACTCTTTTTCCAACCTCTATTAACTTTACTAGGTAAACCCAATTGACCCTGTACTATTTACAAGCCCTATTTTCTATGATAGGTAAATTTAGTTGATCCTATACTATTTTATGCCTTCCCTATTTACCAATTTTATCCATATTTTTCCATCTAGCCTTCTGATATCCACTCATAATTAGAATCATGAAGCCTCTTATCAAATTCTTTCTTGATAGTCTCAACCCATTTTGAATATGAATTGGTTGTTGTCTCCTACCCTACCTATCCACCATAGAAGAAACTCTTTATGGTACAACTCTTCATCAAAATCATATCAATATTAATTTATTCCATACTATATAGTTGATCTAGAGAATCGTATTAGAAAAATCCCAAACCATGACAATCATATGCCTTATACCATGTTTACACCTAAACCTATAATTCATAAACTCATCAAGCCATCTACATCAAATTTTGTAACCTCACATTATGTTGCACCTCTTACAACTAATGTTCACAATCCTCTTGTTATACCCATAACAAGAGTAGCTAGTATTATCACTTCCCAAATTAACATGGGTGAAACCACTCAAATTGATAATCTAGATGATTACCAATTATTCAAAAACCTTGATGATAATACTATTTACACTCCTCAAAAATGGTGGATTTACCAAGATTCCTTCTTCTACCACACATAAGACAACTAACACTAATATTATAAATCCTCTGCCTATAAATAATCCTCCTTCCACCAACACTACCAGTCCCCCTCGTATTAACACTAATACCCATTATAAAAACACCAACCCACCTATTGATAAAATTCAAATTGTTAGATAAGTCATACATAAAATGAACATCATGTAAACAACTAATAAATCTCAAATGATGAATATGCAACAACATTTATGCAACATGATTATTCAACCACCTGAAGTTACCATGTCTCAACCAAATCAAAATTTTACCCCTCCTCCTCTTAGAGATGCCAATGGTAATACAATCCCTCAACCTCAAATAAATAACAAAATACTTCAACATCTTGAAAATGAACCTTTAGCCCCATTCATTACATCCTTATATATTGGAAACATTTATTCAAATATTGCATATAATGGGACTAAGGAACTTACTAAAATTCTTAAGTCTTTTGGAAATATCTATAAGGAATGGGTCCAAATTAACACCTTTGCTACCACCAAGCTCTTATCTAGAACCTTTATTGGTAATGAACTTGAATAGTACAACCAACTTACTAGACATTTCATCTCACAACTAAATGATTTATTCAATGTTATAGTTAATAAATTACAACATGAAGACCTTCCTAAAAATTACCTTAGCCATTTCATCAATTCCAAGTAATATCCTAGTGAATCTACTCATAATTTCATCAAATGATGGAAGTCTTTCTCTCTCATAAAGTGGAACATAACATGAATCATGATACTCTTTTAAATCTATTTTTCACTACTCTTAAACCTCTCCTTCAATATAAAGATTGAATATTTTCTCCCAAAACTTTAGAATAAGACTTAGACCAAGTGAAAAGGCAAGATTTTATTATGACTCAATTTTAAAAACCTCAAAAAACTATTAAATAACCTTTAAAATCATTTTCTCATAACATTGATTAATTTAAGCCTCCCCAAACTCAAATTAGAACATCCAATTCAACCAATTTTAACCCAACCCACCCTCCCTTGATTCTAGAACAACTTAAGAAATTTTTTCCATGCTCTAAACCCATGAGATTTGATCCATCAAAATGCCCTTCAAATGTTACAATCCTGATAAGTTTTGTTGGTGGCATGATACTATAGGTCATTCTTATGATTCTTGATGTGATCCTCACTAATTTCTTCTTTCTTCCTTGCTTGTTCCACATTTCAATCTTGATACTCTAATAAAACAATGTTATCAATACTATCTTTAAGCTTATCAAGTTCAATCTTAAGAACCACAATCACATCCACATTAACTAACTAATGATAAAAAATAATTATCCCATACCTATACCTCATCTACTAATTGTGTTCAAACCAAAGTTGATCCTTATTCCTACACCAATAAGTAAAGGATAACTAACATTAACTTGTTTAAGGATATCATTGTATCCATTGAACCTCAACCTCTTAGGCCACATGAACCAAAATAGTACATATTTTATATTCTTACTCCAATGTATATCATACATGGTCATCATTTACCTCCTTTTTCTCTTCATATCTCTCCTACACATAATATGTCACATTCAACATCCTTAAAATATAACAAACCAACACATTTACCTATCTCCAAATGAACCTACCAACCCAATGTAAATCATTTAAATACTTTAATGTTACCTCACTCTAACTCACATATTGGGGCATCTTACAATGCCAATCCACATGTCCCTTCAGACTTTAGGGTATCTTGTGATTCCCATCCTTACATCAAATTAACCATTGGGGCATCTTACTATGCCCAATATTATTCTATAATACATAATAACAAATAAATTTAACTTTAAGAAACCTTTTGAGACTTATATACTTGTATTTCACATGTTCATCTTTGATGAAAATGTTAGCATAGATCTTACTTATTCTTTTTATCTTATGTTTCTATGTTTTTGTGCACTTTCTTTCCTTTACTTTAATTTTAAAAGTATCATTATCTCGCTTTATGTTCTTTGTTTTTATTACACATTACATTTGGCATTTCATTTCATTTTTTGTCCTTGTATATTTATTTTATTCTCATCCTTTTATGTCATTCTTTGCCTTAGTAGCTTTATGATTATTTTCACCCTTATTTAGAAATAACCCCATGGGTTTATCTTTTATGAGTTGGAGTGTAAGACCATGGACAGGACCTAGCCTTCCTCATAACATTACCATCTTATCATTCCTTTTAAAAAAATGTTTTTGAACCTTTTTCTCAATTTTCACTTTTGCTTCTTTTGATATATGTAATTTGCATAACAATCTATGTTAGGATGTTTTCCTTCATCTCCATCATTCTTATGATAGGATTCAAAATTTTATATCATTGTATCCTTTTTTTTTCCCCCCTTTTTCACATTTTTTTGTGATTTTAAGTAGTTTAAATTGTTTCATTTGTCACTCCTCTTGATTTCCCCTTTCTTTCACTCCACATTGGATAAAAGAAGGTTGAATTCAAGCTAGCACTTTTATTTCATCTAGATTTATGAGACTTTTATACCCCATTATATTTAAAGTTTCTCTCTCTTATAAATCAAGTCCAAAGTATTCAAATGAAAGTAATATTTATCACCCATGTTTGGTTTTCCAAATCAATATGAAGGAGGAATCACAAAATCCATTAATAAAGTTAAAAGCCAAATCATTTGAATCAAAAGGCAATGATATACAAAAGGCAACATAAAATTCTCAAGAGTCAAAATCACACCAAAAGATATGATTCATAGAGCATATTCTATCTCTAATCAAAGCTAAAACTCCATAGTTAGTCTCACAAAGATCTGAGGACATCTGGGGTGTGGTAGGCCCATAGATTGGAATAGGGGAATTCAGCACTCTATGGTTCTACTTACTTTCTCACGTAAGTACCCAATATTCATATTAAACCAATGACTCTATAAGGAATCCTAAAGAATGGGAAACACATTATGGGAAGGTAGTTCCATTTTAATTTTCATGCATATAACCTTCATTGGATGTTCTATATACTTTATTTGTTGACCTAAGACCTGTATGGCTAAGAGAAGTTCTTCATAGTCCTTAATGTTGAAATTCCTCTTGTTTTGACAAACATAATTTGAGTGTCTTGACTTTGATAAAGAGTTTATCTACCTTTGTTTTTAATTCATTTATTCCCTTCACCCATTTCATTTCCCCCTTTGATAGACAAATTATTATTCCAAATCTATTTTCCCTCTTCTTTAAATTACTTCTTCTTCACCTCTTAAAAACATACTAGTATTACTTTGTTTCAGTTTTATCTATCCTTAGAGAAAAAAAAATGTTTGAGAAAATATGGATTACACCATTACACCATTTATTTACCACACCATCTCATTATAATCCTAGTCATGTCATTAGGTGGTTGTATTATCTTACAGTATATCTTATAACAAGCAGTATGTTTGAATTTTCATCCTTTAGACCTTTATATTTTCATTTCTCCATCATGTTCTTGTTTGATTTTGGTTGACTTCACTTATCTTACATATGACATTTGCCATTATTACATTTTTTTATTAATGTATGACTTATTAATATTTGTCTCACATCTTTAATTACATTTCATTTTCAGTATTTGATGTTTTTATTTTTGCCTATCTTACATGAGATTAATTTTCCCTTTATTACATATCTTTGTTACATTACATGGATATTTCATTTTTCATTCATGTTTTACATTCTTTCCAATGTGATTTAGTATGTTCTACATTATTTTTTTCCATTTATGTTTTTCATGGTTTCTAATATGATTTACTATGTTCTACACTCATTTGTCATTCTTTTGCCATCATTTTGTCATTTATTTGCCTTAAATATTCTAGCCTCGCCTTAACAATCCTAATTTTCCAATTTTTCCTAAATACCCTCATTTCTTTACTAACTCATGTTTCACTACCATATGCCTATCTTCCAAAAGTTTTCAATTTTTGGCCATTTTTTGTACTAACTTCTATAGGTTCACCTAGTGTTATTCACATGGGATGCCTCCACTTTCTCTTATAGACTACTTATTTATCTAAAAAATTAAGGTATGTAAAGGTATGTGTTTTTCAATTCTATCCTTTTATTTATCCTTTTTTCTATTTAATTAAATTTACTTAGCATCAACATTATGCATTATCATGTTCTATTTATTGAAGCACCATCCCATGTTGCACTTATGTGACACGTGATGAGATTTGATTGGGGCATATGTATACACATAATAATTTTAAATTTTATTGATTGATGACACTTTGTATCTTATTTTAACCCATCAAGTCTCAATCTCTCTAAGTTCACTACTTAAGGGGTATACCAAGAAAGGAGTGGGAAGATCATTAGTGCTTCGTAAGATTGATGTCCCTTTTTGCACTTGTCATCTACACACTTTTCTCCTAAAACAATTTACCCTAAGATTATTCTTCTCTATTGTACCCATTCTAGTCATTTGTCATGATTTACCATCCTTTTTATTTCATTTACCCCTTTCACCAATTTATTATACTAGGTCAACTAGGTTGACCGTATATAATTCTCAACCTATGATTACTATATAGGGTTGACTAGGTCAACCCTATAATATTTAGGTATATTTTTCACTTGGAGTTTTATTATCCATTTAACTAACCTAGCTCAAGACCTTGTGAATTATCTCTCAAAAACATATTGGGTCAATTTGTTTAACCCTGTATAAATGACATATTTAGAAGGATTTAGGGCAAGATCCACCTATATATACAAGTTCATTTATAACCATTTGAGAATAGATGGTCAAATAAGAATAAGTTTAAATAAACATCTAATTATTGACCATTATACTTTAGGAATAAATATTAGGGTTCCATACTTTCATTGAAGTTATGGATCTTGTCTTATGGAGAAGCCTTTTAGATGCATAGATAGGTTGTGTATCCTAGATGGGATTTGTCTTTATTATCCTTACATACTACAAAAATATCTTATGAAGCACCTTGGACAAGGGACATATTAAAGCTCAGTGGGATCATCTTCAATTGTAAGTATTCATAACTTTATTTCTCCTTTGTAAGAGTAGATAGATAATGCAGTTGTGATACTCTCCCATGTATTTGGATTCTATATACATTGATGTGAGTATATATCTTCTACACATTATTAGTTTAGTTTTTTTAGTTTCTAACCCCACTTTGTGCCACAATATTTGGTCAGAACTATATTATATTTACTTTCTTGTTTATTATATATATAGTGAACATTAAACCTAGGACTCTTTCAGGGTTGTTGCATGATTGTGTTAGACTATATACTTTGGAACCCTTCTTGGCATGGTGTATTATGAAAAGTGATCCCTTATTTAGGTATAATATATCCCCATATTTTTAATGCTCTTACTTAACAAATGTATTCCCAATCGAAAGCGTATGTATGTTATATCTTCTTCGACCTAGGATTGATTTATAAACAAGATGCATTTCTAATTTCATACAATAATGACTCTAGAAGCATGGTCAAGATTTGAAACTTGATACATAGTGTCATAATGAGTTTGAATAGACTTCCATGGTATCCTGTAGATCAAACTAATAGGGGAAGTGATCTTTGTTTTGTATTATACTTGAGGTACTCCACAATCAATACAACTTGTAGACCTTAGTACATGGATGGTAAAAGGATAAAAAGGATAATAATAAGGTAGTATTATATGATTTTTAGGGTTTATTTTAAATTGAATAAGTTTTGATAATCTCCTACAACCATTATGAACTTTCATAAGTGGTCACAACCCATAAACATAGTTTATGCCTACTGGGCCAAAGAACTAGGCATAAACCATCAAGTGCATAATATAAATCATATGACCATATGGTCTTCCCAATAAATTTTATATCCTTCATGGGAGAGTGGAGAGTTGATAAGACCCATAATTTTGTAGCTAAAAACCCATATTGGCCATTTTTATCCTCAATTTATCTTAGGGGTGTTTAGAATGCATAGTAAGAACTTGAGAGATAATTTATTTCACTCATATATATATATGGAAAATATGCATGGGGTATAAATAACTTAGGGATGATTTATGGGGGGTCTTATACTAGAACTCAGTAGCATTGGTTTGAATTTTAATGGATTAAAATTTATAAATCATTGTTATGAACCTAAATGATCTAAAACCCTCATAAGATCATGATGAGAAATATATGAATAATAATGCATCCAAGAGGGTTTAATTTAACTTTAAATTTATTTGGATAATATTGAAAATCTTTTAGGATCCTCACCATTCAATGGTTCCCTACCATCACTTATATAGATTGGTCAAACTCTATGTTTTCTACAAAAAATGATGTGATTGGAAGGTGTAGAAAGGAATGGAGAAGTGAAAATCATTATGGAAGGTCTATGGAGATGTATTATAACTAATAAAATATAATTATTAACATAGTTATTCATTTATACCGCTCTCTTAAACTAGATGTTACAAGTAGATTTGGATAGAATAATGAGAAGCAAGGTGACTGCGTAAGTTGGAGATGAGGAGTGTGATATTGAATATTATTGAAATATACCTGATGGAATAAAAGACAAAGAGATTTTTATGATTTATCTCACATATATAAAATGAATTCTCTTGAACATAAATATCTCACCCTAGTGACAAGTGTGAGAATTCAAGCCTAGAGAGTTAGTGAGTGACTATAAAAAAGTGAATGAAAATTGCCAAAGGGAAGGTCATCAGTTGAGGGGTGTATAATGACTATAAAAAATCATGCTTCCACCTTCTTAGTTTAAGGTATATGTATCAATGAATTTTAACATAGTTTTTTGATAGATAAGTGACCTCTTCATCAAGAAAGTAGTTTCAAAAAGGACGATGAAGTGTCCCTATGCCAATTCCAAGAAGATGTTATGTTTCATATTGAAACATGTTCATGATAAATTCATGACTTGTTTTCTAAATGGAATTGTGACTCTTAAATGTTAATCTTTCTCTCTCTTCTTCCATTTCTCTATATCTTTAAGCCATTTTGGCACTATAAACTATACATAATTGGTACATCAAAGCCCTACTGATTTGACATCTTTTTTTGCCTTTGAATATATTTTTATAAAGTTGGTCTAGTCTCTAAAACTCTTATCTAAGTGTGTTGAATTTGATGTTAAGTGATGATGAATGTTTCTCCTTTCTTATATTATGTTCTTATATGCATTGTGTGTGTAATACTTGTTTTAATAGGTCTCATGATGTGTAACTATTTATTAGGTGTTCTTTGAAGTGTGAAGAGAGATTAGTAGTGTTTGAGATTATAACTCCTATTCAACCACCTTTGTAAATGACTATAAATATACCTCCATGTATAAAAACTTACTCTATAATAACCTTGAGTTAAGATCAATTTTAGTAATCTATTTTCATAGTAAATGTTTCAAGTATGTTTATGGAGATATCTTTGGTGTATCACCTCCATTAGTATAGGATACTTTCATGTTTCATTCTTACCTTCTCATCCCAAATAGTGATAATAATATTTTATTTGATATCCCAAACATTTAGATCAAGGAAGCTGTCCCATAATCTATAGATCTATCTCATGTGGCAAATTTCATATACTTAGAGATAGTTCCATGTTATCTAAAATTTGAGAAGGTATGATTGACTTGTCTAGGGTCCAAATTTGGGATATAATGGTTATACCATGCCCAGTGGGACATGAAGTCTAAGAAGGTTGTTTAAGGTGGATTTTGGTCTTGAAAACAAGATGATATGATGATCTACTTCTTATAGTATCTAGCGACTCCAAAAATTGGCTCTTGGTGGAAGACTAGTGCATTGTTTTATGATTAAGGTAAGAAAAATATGTCATACTAAAGCCATTCCTTTTAAGTTAAAATATATTCCTCATTATTTAGGAAAAATATATAGATTTGATATAACACATCCTTACCCAAGGAGATCATACCTGGCTCATTAACCTATAATAAATTTTTTGATTGACCCAATCTTTTAAAATCCTAAAGCTATAATGGCAAGGAACCTACATTTTTTTACTTCAATGGATATAGGCTTCCATGACTTTTTGATTATGATGAAATTCCCATATCTACTCTCAAAAGTGTCCCATCATAACATTGATAACTTTTCTAATATGCATCACATCATTAAGGAGAACATAGAAATTAGGTTTTTGCCTGTCTCTTTTAAAGGTAAATATCTTGATTGGTATAATACATTGGCCCCTAAATCTATCACCACATGGGATGAGTTAGGATATGCCTTGAGGAAAAGGTTTAAGGACAAGAGTGATAACTTGTCATTTACTGAGCAGTTGACCAACATAAGGAGATTACTTAAAGAAACTTTGCAATATTTCAACATATTTGAAAGACATGGGATAAGATCCAAATCTAGGTAATACCTACTACTCACCATGATTTCCTTTATTATCTTAACACTTTTGATAGTGATATTTTTAAGGTGATAAAATAGATGGGAGGTAACACATTACATAATGCCTATGAAGTGGTTATTAGGGATAAGAATTATTTAATTTAGGCTAGTAAAATTGCCTCAAAACCTCTTATTCCTATATTTCCTAATTTTTAAACATGTACACCTATTACAAATCCCATTCCTACACTAAAATATAAGCCTACTACCCCTAGTCAATCAAATAAATAGAATGAGGTAGTAAGGATGAACGCTCTTGAGAAAGATAGTTTAGGTCTTAAAAGGATTATAAAATATCAACATGTGAGACATTTGAAAATCCATTACAAACATAATCATTCCTACACTAACTATCAAGTCAATAAACCACCCTTTCAGGGTCGTAATCAAGTTTAAAGGAAATTAGTTCAAGGAAAGTCATATAATGGTTACAATCTCAATGCTCCCTCCACCACAAAATCATTATTTCCTACTAAAAATGACCCTGCTCAATAGATTTATGATCAATCTTGATGAGATCAACCTCATGATCAATCTATCTATGTTAATAAGCCCTTTAATAAAAATTTCATCACAAATTTGGGAATAATGTTAACCATGAATCAAGATGAGGTATCTAATGGAGGATATAATAATGGAAAGAGTACTTAAGTGGGGTATAATTTAGTAAATTTGAATAAATATGACTAATGTGTTGTGAATTACCAAGGGAAATCAAGTAAAGACTGAAGTCCTATAGCTAAAAACATAAAGGAAAAGAGAAAGGTAATTAAAGAGGTTAAAAGGGCTATTAATGGTTCATCAATGAGTGTTCAAATGTATAAAAGGGTAAGTATGTCTAATGAAATCCAAAATTAATTAGCAGATCAAATAATTTAGAATGTTAAAAAATCTTTCACACCTCAAAATTTTCAAGGTATAGGAAGTACTATTCCTACTAGTAGATAAGCTAAGGTCAGTGGCTCTTTCACTAACATTAAAGAGAAGATTAAGAATTATCATGTGAATGTATCAATGTGGGATACATTAGAAATAAATAGAAAATAATATGTGATCCAAGAAGAGCTATCCAAACTCAGCATGAAAATCAAGAAGCTTAGTGGGAAAAGGATAGCCTTGACAAATACTTTGAACCCTATTGAGGAAAAATCAGACAAAATTAAGAAAGTAGAGAAACCTCCTCCATTCTATCTCTCCATCATCATTGGAGATGCTTTATTTCATAATTGTTTGATTGATAGTGGAGCAAGCACTTGTGTCATGCCCAAGCAAGTAACTAATAAGCTGAATTTGAAGTATGAGCCTCAATCTAAGGGAGTGTTTCAACTTGATGGGTCAAATGAAAAGATAATTAGCATAATCAAAGGTTTGTAACTTATTATTCATGCTTGTACTACTTTCGCTATTACTCAAGATGTTGTGGTTGTGGATGTGTCACCTCATTTTACCCTTTATTTGTTAAGATAGTTTATATTAAGACTGGAGGATACTTGAATTTATATTGGCCCTATATGGAATTTATGACTAAGTATGGTGATAAAGTATCAATCAAATCTGAATCTCTATCAATTTTTCATGTAGAGCCTTATGTGCCCAATATATATAACATGAATTATAATATCGATCATGAAGAAGACCATCCTAGTGATCAATAACCTCTAACACTTCTTGATGGCATAGATGACTTATACCTTGATGAATGTGGAGCTGAGAAATATGGATTTAAAGAAATTGGGCTTAGTACATACATCCTCCATGAAGAAGGTGATGGATCTCTTGAGGCAAATTATGATGACACTCTAGAACAAGTTACATGGGGAAATTACCTTTTCACATGGATTATTATGTTCATATCCGAGCTATAACAAGGAATGATATCCCTACTAAACTTTTAGTTATACTTGCTAGAGAAGAGAATGTGCATGCACATGAACAAAAAGATGAAGTAGATGATATGTGGAAAAAATTCAATGCCATAGTGCAGGAATTTGAGGAGGTAAGAAGATTTGAAACTATTAAAAATGGATATAGACCTAATGATGAGATCAAAAATGTTCCTAATGAGAAAAAGGAATAGTGTGAGGTCTCTACCAAGAAGGAAACAACTTTGATATACCATGAAATGTTTAGTGAATAATAATAAAGCTTGGATGGCTCCCACCAACAAGCATATCATGATTCAAACACATTTAAAGTTGGGAAAGGTTTCATGACTCCCAATGATTAGATGAGGAATGCCAAGTGGACATGATAAAGGCTAAGTAAATTGCAAAGGCAAACAATCCTCTTAGATATCTAGAGTACCTAAACATGTTCTTATTATTGATACTTCAAATAAAATACCAAGCATTAAATAACGGGTTGAATGAACCCATACTCCTCATATTGTCTCTTCAAGACCACCAAATCCTATTATACATGAACAAAAAAAAAATCCTATAGAGCCAAATATTACAACTATATATTATTAGGTTGTGGAGCTAAAAGATTCACCAAGATGAAAATAGGAAGAGTTGCAGAGGTTGCGAAGAGTTGCAAAATGAGTTGCAAGGCAACCAACGTTAGTCTAATCAAATGACATCAATCAGATAGCAGTGTAAAAGCAACCGATGTTGGTTATAATTCAGCTGACATCGGTTAGGAGGAGCTGACATCAGCAACCTGTGTGTGAGCATGCAGTTTGCATGTGAATTCTAGAGAGTCTATTTTTGGACTGTCAGTTTGCATGTTAAAGGCTAATTATAGTCTTGGAGTTGTGTGTCTAATTATTGTAATCAAGAATGTCTAATTATTGTATGCATGAGATCTATATAATAGACTCATGGGATGTATTGTAAAAGTGTGCTAGAAAGCCATTGAGCTTGAAGAGAGAGCTAGAGTAGCTCATCCTATTTCTAAAGGGGTGCTGAGTATGTATGATCAGGGAGAGTTGCAAGTTGTGCAAGTTCTACTAGGAGATCCATCGAGGTACTGGTTAAAGAATCATAAGGACTTGGTGAGGCAAGGACAAGGGTTCTTCAAGGGTGTAGAGACATCTACATGGTGAGTAAGGTCTGGTGATTTGCAAGTGGCAGTAGAGAGTAAGAGATCTACTTGGAGTACAGTTGTGTGCTTGGTGTATTGGTAGCATTGTTACTGACTGGTGGAGGTGAACAAAAACTTTATATTTGAGTTATGTGTTGGGACTGTAAAAGAGAGAGAGAAGAATTCCTTGAGGTGTGGTAAGCCTTTGAGGTGGAAGAAGAAGTGGCATCTTCTTTATTGTATATTCTTTTGAGTGATTATTAATACAATTGTGTATTGTCTCTCATATCTTGTGTTGTTTCATATTTATAGTTACTTGTTACTTCTAGTTAAATTCCATGTTTAGTTGCTAATACAAGAGGTAATCATATATACTCTTATTGGGGAGAGTAGGATCCTGATAGTTGGTATCAGAGCTTTTGGTTGGGTTACTAACAGGTGGTTTCAGATCTGGTTAGTGTTTGTTGATTATAGGTCACTCACAAGGGTTTCAGATTGAGTGGGAGTATAGCAATGGCAGAAGAAAGTAAGCTATGAATGGAGAAACTAAATAGCACGAATGTTCTGATTGATGGAAAGAAATAGTAGGGAAAGGATGATTGTTGGTTAGTGGAAGATCAACATGTAGAAGTAGATGTTGTAGGTGATGTTGCACAAGTTGCTCTGGATTCACCTTCTATTGCAGAGATGTGGCTTTGTAGGCTTGGTCACATATGTAGGAGGGGAATGCATGTTCTTAAGTGGAAGACATAAATCTTTGATAAACTTAAGAACTGGAAGGCCTTGGTGTTCATGGAGGAGATGAAAAATAGAGATCAGCTGAGGGGACTAAATTATTTTGAGTAGGGCTATGTTAATTTGAATAGGGTTTTGACCCAAAAGGAGCTCACAGGTAAAAAGTCATCACTCACAGGCAAACACGAGTACCGACGTTAGTTAGACAATAACTGACGTCGACAATAGGAAGACTGATGTCAGTCAAATAGGAACCAACATCGGTAGAAGGGACACCAGCGTTAGCTAGGGAAATGACGTCGGTAGTCTGGGTCAGTGTAGGGAACTGACATCAGTCATGTGCAGACTGGGAGATGGCCGAGATCGGTCACTGGAATGGATTGTGGGCAGACAACAAGCTATCAAGGAGTCTCAAACACCCATATGGAGATCAAAAAGGGTAAGTGGACCACATATTCATTGTTCACCTTCTTACTAGTTGCTTACTGATGGTCGAGAACCATGAAGATGTGAAGAGGCAACACAGGTAGAATCTAGAAACAGTGGGAGCTTGGCATGGATGAGGAGTGTAAGTCCTTGGAGAAGAACCAAATAGGTGTTTTGTTGGTGGAGTTGTCAGCTAGAAGAAAACACTAATAGAGGAATGGATTCCTAGGTTAGATAAGAGAGTGGATGGATACATGAGATAGAAGGCCAAGGTATAAGGTCTTGAGGAAGCTATAGGACAGTGGTATAGGGCTGATAGGTGGTACCAGGTGGATGACAAAGTAGATCTTTTGTCAATGTCAGTATAACCATTGTGTTTATCTTACCAGGTGGATGATGGTCACAACATTATCCTATTATTGTATGTGGAGGATGAGCTTGGAGCAGGTTCAGACATATAGGGTTTTGCTAAGCTAAGGGTAAGGCTAGTTCAGTGGTATGTCATGAAGAATTTGGAGCAGCAAAATTCTTTGGCATAAGAGACATGGAGATTTTGTCTCCAATGGCAGCTGATGTGAAGAAGGTGTTGACGAGGTTCAAGATGCAGGATGTAGAATTGGTAAGCACACCAAGGGCTGGATAGTTTAAGCTGAGCTTAGAACAAGGTTTGAAATCATATAAGGTCTGGTGTAGACCTAAGTTTTCCAAAGTAGTGGGAGTTGTTAGAGAGTTTGGAACTAATTCAAGGAAGGTGGATTCTAAGGTATCTGAGAGGGACCAGTAGTAGGGATTCATGTTATGCATGGTCAATGTCTTCACTACATGGGTTTGTAGGTTCAGATGTGGCAGGTTACTTGGATGAAAGGTGTAGCATCACAGGTTGTGTGGTGGTTGGTCTTCAAGATTGATCTTGAAGAGGGATACAAGCCAGGGAATGAATTAGATGATGTATAGGTACAGGTGCAGTTGTTTATCTCCAAGTGGGAGATTGTAAGGTTGTGGAGCTAAAAGCTTCACCAAGATATAAACAGGAGGAGTTACAGAGGTTACAGAGAGTTGTAGAATAAGTTGTAGGGCAACTGATGTTGGTTTGATCAACCAAAATTGGTCAAATAATAGTGCAGAAGCAACCAACATCAGTTATAAGTCAGCTGACATCAGTCAGGAGGAGCCGACATTGGTAACCTGTGTGTGAGTATGCAGTTTACATGTGGATTTTGGAGAGTCTATTTTTGGATTGTCAATTTGCATGTTAAAGGCTAATTATAGTCCTAGAGTTGCGTGTGTAATTATTGTAATTAAGAATGTCTAATTATTGTATGCATGAGATCTATATAATAGACTCATGGGCTGTATTGTAAAAGTGTGCTAGAAAGCCATTGAGCTTGAAGAGAGAGCTAGAGTAGCTCCTCCTAGTTCTAAAGGGGTGTTGAGTGTGTATGATCAGGGAGAGTTTTAGGTTGTGCAAGTTCTACTAGGAGATCCACCTTGGTAATGGTTGAAGAATCATAAGGACTAGGTGAGGCAAGGACAAGGGTTCTTCAAGGGTGTAGAGACATCTACATGGTGAGTAAGGTCTGGTGATTTGCAGGTGCCAGCAGAGAGCAGGAGATCTACTTGGAGTACGGTTGTGTGCTTGGTGTACCGGTAGCATTGTTACTAACTAGTGGAGGTGAACAACAACTCTATATTTGAGTTGTGTGTTGGGATCGTAAGAGAGAGAGGGAAGAAGTCCTTGAGGTGTGGCAAGCCTTTGAGGTGGAAGAAGAAGTGGCATCTTCTTTATTGTATTTTCTTCTGAGTGATTATTAATACAATTGTGTATTGTCTCTCATATCCTGTGTTGTTTCATATTTCTAGTTACTTGTTACTTCTAGTTAAATTCCATGTTTAGTTGCTAATACAAGAGGTAGTCATATATAGTCTTATTGGGGAAAGTAGGATCCTGACATATATGCTCCTTGGAAGTAACATGAATTTATTGCACCAGATTCACATTTGGGAGATACCTATCACCATACTTCGGATGAATTTATGTTATGTTTTTTTCTTCTAAATATGATAGAAATAAAAAAATATTAAAAAAAATAAAAATATTTTCATATTTACATGTTATATTTATCTCCATGTAATAGATGTTATTAGTTTTAGGTTGGTAGATAACATATCATATATTTATATATACACATTTTTCACACATCTTTTAAGTGTTGATATAGGCATACCAAAGCACATGATCTACACTATCTCAAATGTTTGGCCATCCCTCTACTCATGTCATTTGGACATTAGGTTCACCCACTTATTTGATCATGATACATATAAGTTATATCACTCTATGATATTTTTATGTTATCATGTTTGAGATTATATACCTGCACATGACCTGATCCATGATTTATATCTTTCATAGTGTACTTGATATGTTATGAACTTAATTTTTTTGTTAACACACAAAAATATAGGAGATATTGTGAAATATTTGTATTGGTTAGTTATGTTACATGATTTTTATTTATGCACTTCCTTGAGTGTCATGTATAGTATTGTACTAGTTGTTTGATCATTTGATTATGATCCATTGGTTGTGTCCACCATGCCTATGTTTTCGTATTTGGAAATTTTCATATGTCATAGGTTATTGTATATTGACATTTAAATATGTCATTTATTATTTTATGGACATTTGACTAGGTCATGTCTCTTTGATTATGTGTCATTTGAACATGACCCTTACATTAAGTCTCCTTAGACCATTGTATTCTTATTTTCTTTTAAGTGATCTTGTGTATGTGTTTGAATTGTTGATGAGATTGTACCTTATTTAGATATTTAGGGTTATGGAATTTAAGCCCTAGGTTATTGAAGAGTCTAAGTATAGTAAATTAGGGTATAAATATGAAATATATACATCCACTAATTTTTAATAGAATTGACCTAGTTTAACCATTCTAAAAATAAAAATAAATGATATAAACAATTACTTAGTTATAAATTCACTGAAACAAAAGATCTGTAGGATAAAAACCAATACGAAAGCTTATCTAAGTGTCATAGACATGATTCATGGGTAAAAATACTTTATGGATAGTAGTTTCCTCATTATTATAGTATCTTTCTTTTAGTGGTAGTGTCCTATGTGTAGATTCTGAACTTTTAGGTGCACCTATGTTATTAATCTTATTCTTATGTGCATAAATTTTGATTCCCTATAGGTGACCTATTTTGACTAATTTTATATGAAATCACTAAACCTCCATTCTACTAAAACATCTAATTGTCAAAAGTAGCAAAGTGTGATGTTAGTGGGGTAGGTTGGACATCATCAAGACCCCATGGTGATGAGAATTGCCTATATACCAATACTTGAAGTATGGATCAAGCCAAATGTAGTTCTTCCCACCTAAGTGTTGGTGAAAGTGCAAGTGTATATAGTATGAATGCTAATTTTAGTGCTTTGAGTGTGATTGAGATTGGAAATTTGAGTAATAGGAGCTTAATAATGTTACAAATGGATGTATGAAGAAGTAGGGAAGAATATGGATTAATAACCTTGATTGTGCACAACTTGTTTTATGTGATTTGCATTTGATTTACATCTAGTGGATAAAGGGATAAAATCATTTATATATAATGTTATAGTGCTTAGGTAGGTCTTAAAATAGGTATAAATTGACTTATGGTGATTTTTGTTTTTAAAATATATCTGTTGGTGGCCAATTGTGGGAAAATGACAATATCACCCAAACTAGGACACTAATACCATTGGCTCTACTATCCAAATTATGGTGCTAGTGTCGAGGTGGTATGACATGAGGCATTTGGGGCCAACATGTTAAAGTGAGGGTCAAAGACTTTTTTAGTGATGTTTAGGGATGTGTGTGGTCTACACAAAGGATGGATGAATGTGTAAATAGGATCTAAGATATGTCTTACTCTAATCTAGGGATGGGAGATATCAAGTAACACTCTTAGTACTCAAGTGTCATTTTAAGATGATTACATTTACCCCCCTTATTATAGAGATTCAACAAAGTGAAATGACTAGGATAAAGGAAAAAGAAGCATACCTAAACTTACTTAAGAGGTAAATCCCATGAATCTAGATCTAAGCATGTGAAGCATGGTCCATTTCATGTCCTACAAAAGAAACATACATAGATCAGTCCTTACTTAGGAGATATCAAAAGTAAAGACAAAACTAAATAAAGAGATAAAAGAGAGGACATGAATGAATACACCTCACTAGGTGAATAAAGTAATTCATAAACCTAGTTGTAAAATATGTGTTTCTCGATAGTGACCGATTAGTGAATAGTTTGGACTAAGTTGATGGCTTGCTCAATCCCCATGTGTTGGTGGTTTAAGAGTTCAATCCATTTTTGACTCCATCATTACCCACCCATATTTTTTAGATCATAACCTATGAATATCTTGGATTGGATAGATGAATATATATGGAAAATATATGAATGATATGATGGGAATCAAGCCCATAGAGATATATGGGATTTGGGATATATATATATATACATATATATATATATATATATATATATATATATATATATATATATATATATATATATATATATATATATATACATACATACATATATATATATACAAATATATATATATACATATATATATGTATATATATACATATATATATGTATATGTATACATATATATATGTATATGTATACATATATATATGTATATGCATATATATACATATATGTATATACATATATATACATATATATATATATATATATACATATATATATATATACATATATATAGATATATATATACATATATATATACATATATATATATATATATATATGTCCCTCATATATATTATCTAACACCCCTATATATATGTCAAGTCTTGAATCTAGAGTGACCCAATCCCCTATGTCCAACCCTCTCATCCAGGTTTTTTAAGAACTCAATTATACTATGACTCCATCATAGCCTACCCATTTGTACTAGATGCATCTATAACTATATTGTTAAATGTGACTAAAGATGTGTAACTATATTATAATCTTTTATGTCATAGTTGTGGCCACTTAGGAATATTAGGTGGCTATGGGTGACTCAAAAATATTAGGTAGCTCTAGGCCATTGAAGAATGCCAACCAATGCAAATGGAATAAGGGAAAAATGTGTTGTGGAACCTAAAACATAGCATCTATTATATATAATGTAGATAATAACATGTATATTTTCATTCCATCTGATCAACTAGTGCATAAGTGAGCATATATAAATAATGTGTCACACACATGCCCCAAAATATGATATACAAATTTATGGATTCTATATTAAATTGTAATATTATGTATTTGAGTATCTAAAACTAAAATAGGAATGATCATGTGATGTATGATTCCCACAAACTAAGTAAACAAGTATGAATTTATGATAAATTGAGCCAAAATTGGTAATATGTAACTGAACCTATCCAATCTAGAGTGTACCTACTATACTTTTTTGGATAATCTATAATTTCATGAAACTAAGGCTATTAGATGGTAGTTACATATCTTAGAAAGTAGTTTTGGTAGTGCTATCTTACCAATTTGGGTTCTAAAATCCAACCATACTGATTTATATGCAACTAAAACTAGTCTTTGTGTCATTTCTTTCCATTATGTTTTATTTAAATTGGTGTATGTATTTTGTATTTGTGTGTTGAAAAATAAACTCTAAATGCATTTGGATATCCTAATATTTATAACAAAACTTTATGAATTCCTCTTATTTTAATGGGAGTTAATGAACATGTGTAATAATTATCCTCAAAAGAAAAAGCTCTACAAAATATGTGCTAGTTAGAGCATATTGTTAGAGGTATAATCATTGAGATGGGTGTGAACCAGTGATGAAATCAAATAAAATTCAATTCCAATTCTTCAAACTATTAATAATTCAACATAAGCATTCATGAAGCATATAAACCATTTATTATAATGAACAAAGAAAACAATGTAAGATCAAAGCACATAACAGATGAATTATGTGGGAAACCCTCATGGTAGATAAAAACCATTATAAATCCTATAAAAAATGGATTACAATCTTATAATAGATCATAAACAAGATACTTTAGTGAAGCACCAACTCCACAAGGAGTACCAACCCCTAAGCATGGCCAAACACTCACTTACCCTAGATGTTGAGCACCCGAACAACACCTATGATATCAACACCTACATAACTCTAATTTCCTTCCAATTTGATTGAAAAATAATTAATAACAAATCTCTTAAACTCTTCACATTTTCTCAATACTTCACACACAACTAATGCATCCAAAATAACCTTTTGGATCACTCTACACCTCTTTGCTCATCCTCAACCATCAACCCTAAAAAACACTATTACAACATAAAAATATGATGAATAAGTCTCAAACATATACCTTAAAATAATTTAATATTCAATTCATCCACCAATCTTACTCATAATTCAATTTACTTCACTCACAACTCTCTATAAACCTTTATCTTTGTTTTTTCTCTTTATAGAGGCTTCATGATCACCACCTTCTTGGTCAGCCACAAGACATTACTTAACACTTAAGGCTTCTATCCCACTTAGAAAAATATCAACAACACATACATAGGTCTAACATATCATTGATAGATCACCCTTAAGAAACAACACCTTTTAATTAGGCCTAAGTGTCCCTTTTAGGTCCCATGGAGACCTAATCATCCCTTTAACACTTCATTGAGTAAAATAGAAATGAAAGACCACTTATAAGCACATGGTTCGATGAAAATTGACATGTAATACACCCTCAAGTTATTAAATTCATCGCTGCACACCTATACATATTCAAAACCATTCAATCATTTTCCTTATACATGAAAACATCATGAATGAATGGAAAGTCAACTTCCAAACAATGGTTCACATTGATGATGGATTGGTCAAACCTCCAAAATCCATATAGATGATCCTTAGATAGTATACAAAAATCTCTAAAAAATAAATAATCATGAAACATCCAAATTTCATCAATAAAAACTAAAACACCCTTCTTAGGTCCTTAACAAATGATGGTTAAACCCTTGGTCAACTTCGAGCTACAATAAATGTAGTTGTACAACTAGTCAAACCTCTTAATCAATTTCCCTATATTTACCATGAAGATATTTACCACTTTGATTTTTAATCCATCAAAAAATTCATCATTTCTCAATATACATATCAAACAATAATAACTGGTCTCATTTGTAAAATTTAAATATTTTAATTCCAACGGTCAATAAAAAATGCAAATTTTACTTAGTATAAAAATAATGAATTCTTCTTAGGAGAGAAACTTTTCACCATAATAACTTTTTATAGACATCTTTTAAAGGAATGAAACTTAAAACACATTCTCTAGGCACAAAATTGAATAGACCCATGTGACCACTTTCTTTAGACACCTTCACACATGTGAATTCTAAAATTGTCAATCTGTTCACTCAAGAAACTCTACCAAGATGACTAGGATAACCTACACCTCCACAAGACAACTCAAATGGATTATTTTCACTTTAAAAAGTAAACAAATTAGTTATTACACCCCATAATGAATCTTCATCAAGAACACATCATCAGTAACATCTATAGCAGCCCAAAACCTATAAGGTTTCATGCAAACTATGTGAGAACTAAGGTACACTTTATCATTGAGGACAATGCATACACATCATCTCATGGATACTCTTGGACACCTTGGAGACATCATTTAAAATAAATAAACACATATATGATATATTCATAATAAATTAATATAATGTGTATACATGACATCATAATGTAAATTTTTAATGTACTATGTATGTTAGATCTATATGTTTCTCTATATTTTCACTAATTACATTCAGAAGAAGGAAGAAACTAAAGGTTAAGGTCATGGGTTTGACGTTACCTAGATTAAGTGCAAATCATATCCAAGCTTTGTGGGAGCTCCTCTTTGGCTGTGGAGGAAACACCTGTAATAAGAAAGAAACTTTGAACAAAGAAGATGTTAGTAGAGAATATGGTGGACTGCCAAGCTACACGCTCGGTCCTAGAAGCATAAAGCTCCATAAGGGATGACAGTCCACTATTTAAAGAAATGAGTGTTGTATAAAAATAAATGATAAAAGACATAAATAAATGGAAAGGTAGAATGTTGTGTACCTATTCCCTTTAGTCTATGAGTCTTACAATGTTACAAAAAGCTATCCAAAGGTTTTGTCTAGTCTATGGGCTATTTAGATAGGTTTTCTAATTTGCACAGTCACCAACATCAGTTTGTCTACTGAGGTCAATGGGAAAAGCTGCTGACATCAGTTTGGTTGCTGATGTCAAAAGGGGCAGTGGGCCTTGGACAGGTTTTAGGATGTTTTCATGATGCATAGAGGTATTTCTGGATGGTCAAAGGTTTGTGCAAGGTTGCAGGAAAGTGAATAAGGTCTGAGGAAGGGTAAACGTAGAGGATAGGTGTGAAAAGAGGATGAGAATAAGGGGAAGGCCTTTCAGCCCCTCCACAAAAGAAGTCAAACCTCTTAACAGTATTTAGAAATCTCAAATGTAAACTAATTAACAAAGCATTCTAAAATACTAAAATGAGAATCAGAATACTTAGCTCTATTGTGTGAAGAACTAGAGGTGTCAAAATTGTTATTCCTATTGTGGCTGATGTTGAGGTCCTCATACAATGTTTCAATCTAGTCTCTGGAATGACTTGTGTAGAGCTTCAGTAGCTAGGAGGATGATATTTGAGTTTTGATGCTTTAGGTCTCAGAGTGTGCACATTAATTTGGAAGAAGGCCGGGGGGGGCTCAATGTTTAGATCTTAGCTTATGTAACTGATGTTGGTGATCTCACCGGCATCGGCCTCGATTGATCGACATCGACTGAGGGTTGACTGATGTTGGTAGAGAGAGAATAGGTAAAAAGGGCTATTTTTATCCCTTTGCCCATTTCTCCACCTACCAATTGCCTTTCCCATTGGAGAATGGTCAAAAAATAGCTTATGAGGCATGGAAGTTAGTTAAGGAGTTAAGAGGGGGTTAGAATAGGTCATTGATAGTTAGGATTTGGAAGACTTAGTCTTAGGCTAACTCATAGGCTAAGACATGGTCTTAGGGTGAGGTGTCTAGGTGAGGTTTCGAGGTGAGGTGTCCAAGGTGAAAGGAATTCAAGTGTGTGTCAGGAGTGTTAACATTTAGAAAGGGACCAAGGGGGGTTGACACGATATTGGTGTCTGCATTTGCCCCTTTTTGTCTTATGGTTTGTTCTGACAAACTGCAAGACAAAAATAAGTGTAGGTTGCCCCAAGTATGGGATGAGGTATTCCCCCTCAAAGTGGGAAACGATAGAAGGTAAGCTGAAATCAAGTGTCAATTTGATAGGTAGTGGATGGGTAAGGTGAGTTTTGAGTGTGAACGCTGCAATAGTTGAGATTGTGTATATACCACTTCACTTGATAGGTAGGTCAAATTGTCATAGGCAAGGTCGAGGAAGACTAAAATTAAAGTAATTGGTCCCCAACTTTTTAGTCATAGTTGATTGGGTTAAATGATCAAAACTATAGGTCCAATGGTCGAGGAGGACTAAAATCAAAGTAATCGGTCCCCAGCTTATTAGTGGTAGCTGATTGGGTTAGATAGATCAAAGTTGTATCTCCAATGGTCATCATGTTCAAAGTATTTGGGCTAGGAAGTGCTCTTGGAGAACATGAAAATGTCACAGATATTGGGGATCAACTTGGTCACAATTTGACAATAGGTGTAGGGTCATGGACAATTTTGCTAACTATTCATGAGGTATCATATGTAATCAAAACAACCAAGGAAAAGTCTAAAAAGTGGTCATAGTCTAAGGAGATAGTCACAATCTCTGAGGTCATTTGTTGAGTCAAGCTGAGATATAAGTGATCTCAAGTGTTGTTTGTTGTGGTTAGGGAGATGTATGTGATCTCCAATGTGTCCCATGAGATGTCTAAGGTGACTTCTACAGTGTCAGGGCTAGTTGTTTGGTCATGATTTTGGGCAGTTTTAGAGAAGACCTATGTTTTTAGGTCACCTACATTTTTTGTGTGGATAGGCAGCGAGCCTAGGGTTGAAATAGTTGTCCATTAGGTAGATGGATGAACGAATGGCTGAGTTAACCTCAGAAGACTCCATGTCAACTAAATGTTGCCTACATAGCCCTTGTTTTAAGGGCCTTAGGCCAATGTAGTTCTCCCAAAAAGGGAAAGCAGAGGGTAGGTTATGGATTGGGTTTAACTAGGTTAGGTCATGGTTAAAGGTTAAATGGTTAAAAAGTCTAAAAATGTGGTAGTTTAGGATAGGCGGTGAGCCTAGGTTTTAGGGTAGACAATGAGCCTAAGGTTTAGATAGTTTTTCCATTAGGTAGATGGACGTACAAATGGCCGAGCTAACCTTAGAAGACCCCAAGTAAACTGAGTACTGCCTACATAGCCCCTATTTTAAGGGCCTTAGGCGAATGTAGTTTTCCCAAAAAGGGAAAGAAAATTCAAAGAGGTTGGTAGCTGGTTTGGTTATGTTAGGGTTTTTAGCATTTCCCATATGTTTGATGGTACATGCTTGAAATGATTAGTGTATGATGATGTTATAGCCTTTTCCATATTGTGTGATGGTGTATGCTGTAACATAGGTTATGTGGTTTTTCATCCTTAGGAATTCTCCATATTGGTGATGGTGTATGCTAAAAATGAAATGAATTTATTTATGGTTTAGTAGGTTTCTATATTGGTGATGGTATATGCTTGACATAAATTGTGTTTGGTTGATAGTTTCCATGTGTATTGTTTTCCATAGAAACTAATGTGAATGGGCTATGATAGTTTCCATGTGTATTGTTTTCTATAGAAACTAATGTGAATAGGCTATGATAGTTTCCATGTGTATTGTTTTCCATAGAAACTAATGTGAATGGGTTATGATAATTTATATAAGACAAATTGGTATTTGTATTAAGTAAATCATGATGTTATGTTAGTGGTTTAGAAAATGTTGTGGTTGTATTGGCATGCGATGAAGGTGTGTAAGAAGTGAAAGGCGCATTGCTCTTTCATTGACAAGGACCATAATGATATCATAGATAGGGTTTTTGCAAATAAAAGTCCCATTCATGCATTACATCGTTGACCATTGGTTTTTGTTAAATAAGTACCCTAATCACTTGACGTTAAGTGAGATCAAAATCCCTTAGGTATTTTGGGGTAATAGGTGTAATTATGTGAGATGTCAGGATAGCGTAACCCTTTTTAGTAGGGATAACTTTGCCCCTTTTATAGGTGACCTTGAGAACGACTATAGGCTAGTCCATGACTTAATAGTTTGTTAGTTTTTTTTTTGGTAGACTGATCAATGGGGGAAGTCTACTTTGGGATGTTTTTTTTGTTTTGTGGTCATGTGAAGCTGATCAATGTGGGAAGCTTCTGAGAGGGTGTTGTTGTTTTAGAAAAATTTGGTCAAGCCATCCTTCAAGGGAGTGGTCTATATTCTACTTTGTATGTTTTGGTTTTTTTTAATAGTTGTCCTTCAAGGGAGCAGTCTATTAATTAGAGAAATAATGCAGTTGTCCTTTGAGGGAGTAGTCTACATTTATAATTTATGACCTTAGGCATCCCAGTTTTATGTTTTTTTTGTTGACTAGACTTTTAGTCATGGACTAGACTATAGAGGTTTAGGGGTTTCCATTTCATTAGGACAAAGCATTAATGCTTTAAAAGGGGTTAACTAATTATTTGCAAGGAGAAAGGGTTGAAAGGAATAGGAATGAGGATGAAGGGGGTTGCTCAAGGGATGAGATCAAGTTAAACATCAAGTGAATGATTAATTGGTTGATAGTAAAATGGTCCTAGATGTAAGGCATTAAGTGGCTAAGGTACTAGCCAGCCTTCGAGAGAAGATAGACGATAAGTGCCTGATCAATACTTGTGCATTATGATATAATGTTTGAGCCAATTAGGAGCAAACTTTCCTTGTTTGCTTCTTTCCATATTGGTCACATGTTGGTTTTCTTTAAGGATGAGATCTCTGATTTTGAAATCTTGCTCTTTTAAATTTTTGTTGTAGGCATGCTTGATGCAATCTTGGATGTTAAGTAGGTTAGCATGTTGCTGGCTTTTGATACAATGCCAAACATAGTCACTACAATCTTGGTTAAGAGTGGGCCAATAATAACCCAAGTAGAGCATGTGCTTTACAATCAAGTTACCACTAAAATGTCCTCCACAAATCCCATCATGGACTTGTTTTATGGCATGGGTTGTCTCAGTGGTAGTTAGGTATCAGAGAAGGAGACCGTTGAAACCTCATTTGTAGAGAAGACCCCCTAGCATGGTGTATTGAGCAGTACTCTTGATAAAAGCCTACCATCTATTGCTAAAGAAGCCAGGAGGAATGATAGAATAAGTCAAGTAGTCAACAAGTTGTTTATACCAAACATCATGTGGACTAGAGTGGTCAGGAGGAATTGCCCCCAAAGGTGTTGGTTGAGGTGTGCCCAAGATAGAAATCTTGGGCTTTGGTGGTAGAGAGGGCTTGGCAAATGGATATGTCCAATGGGTAAAAACTTGCTCTTTCCCTTTATCTTTTAGGGTTTGGGACCTGGTGGCCACATTAACAGTGTTGATTTCGAATAAAGGGGGAGAAGGTGGTAGAGGGACCATAATATCATGTTGGGATCTCAATTCAAATGAGGAGGTTTGAGAGGCATGGGATGGTGTCGGTAGTTTGTCACAAAGGTGGTCAAGAGAATCCTTAATGAGAAGGGTGTCCTTTTTTACGTGTTGGCAAATGACAACCTTAAGAGCGTAGCAATTCTCAATATCATGCCTAGGTGTGTGATGATACCAACAGATTTGAGTGTCATCGAACCAATATGGTTTTGATTTGAGAGGTCGGTATGGCTTAATGGGTATGAGAACAATGCTAGAAGACTGCAACAATTGGCATAATAGTGAAGCATAGGAACCCACTAATGGGTCTGCACTCATTATTATAGTAGGGGTTGACAACATCTATTTAGGAGTTGTAGGGGGAGTTTTTCATACCACCTTTTTGGTTGGTGGTGTGACCACACATATAGGTGTCAAATTTCTTGGAGGAAATATGTTTCTAACGGGTAGAGGGAGTAATGGAGGTAGTTTGTTTTTGTGAGGTGTTGGAATAGGGAGCAATCTTGTTAAAGTGGAAGGATGTGGACCCAAGATAGAAGGCAATGGTGAAGGTGGGGGAGGAGTTCTCTGACATGGTTTAGAAGCCTTCTTTAGCATGGTGTGAGGACCATTATTGTGTGGGGTGAGGTTCAAATCTACCTTCACTTGTGGGTGAGTGAGGTTTGATATAGGGCAAACACTGAGAGATCTAATTTGTTTTAGCATGGTAGACACTTGTGAGGGTTTAGATTCAGATGTGGAAGGTGGAACTTTTGAAGATTTAGAAGTGAAAACCCACTCCTTGTCAGAGACTTTGGGGTAAATTGTCATAGAAGGGTTGGTAGTATAAGTCGAAGTGGAATGTGTAGGATAAGGAGCCTTAAGTAACTCCCATAATACCTCATACTCTAGGTTCCTATAGTGGAGGAATCCTAAGTTTTCTACCAATTGAGAGAAGGGTTTAGATGACATCGCGGGAGGCTTTATAGTTGGTCCTTCTAAGTATTTGGGTGGTTACGAGAATGGAAACATGCTGGATGCAGTGATCTCGGGCCAAAGGTGAGAGAGAACCATCACTAGATCTTCCTAAACTAAAGTGGGTGAAGTGGTAAGTTCTTCTCTCAGTAGAGAAGGAATTAGAGAATGTGGCTCTTCAAGCGGATATGGCATAGAAATGATCATGCCTTCCACATGTGGTCTAGGAGCGAGTAAAGTATGATCCTCTAGTGGTAATAAGAACGATGAGGGTGGGGCCACTAGCATTGGTACCATCAAAGCATCCTCTAATATGGGAGAGGTCAAAGTAGACTCTCCTACGTGTGAAAGAGGGGTGGATGGAGGACTATCCTCCATTGGTGGAGGAAAAATAGGAGAGGAAGGCTCCTCTAAAGGGTGAAGTAGAGGGATGATGGCCCCTTCTACATGAGGGCATGGGGTATGAATGGTAACTTATTCTAATGGTAGAAGAAGAGGGAAGGTGGGGGCAAGAGAAATAGGTAATAAAGGATCCTCACAAGGTAGAAGAATGGGTAAAAGAGGTGTTTGATGTCATGGGGGTGATACAAGTGAAATACGTTCATCCACGTGAGGAAGAGGACGAGCCAAAGGGAGATCTTTGTTGCGTGGGGGTGGTATGGGTAAAATAGGCTCTTCTACTCGTGGTGGAGAAATGGGTTGACCAACCTCTTCAAATTGTGGGAGAGGTTGGATAGGAGTGAAAGGAAAGACTATGTTGACCGTGCGTATGTTGTGTTCTTGATGGTCATCGGCCATGGTCTGAACATTACTCTAACTTAGGGGATGGTTAGGAAATGGTTGCCTAAAGACATCTATGTTTTGGTTGGCTAGTGCATTAGGGTTATCCAAAACAAGGTCCCCTTTGTCTAACATGTCTTGAACAATGTTTTTGAGGGTTTTACAATTATTTGTGTCATGACCCTTAACATGATGATAGTTACAAAAGTCATTTTCTCTATACCATGCAAGGATGGCTCATGAGGGGTCAAATTGGATTGGTTAGATTTGAGGGAGGTTAAGGAATCCCTACTTAAATAATTTATCCAATACAAAAGCATATGATTCTCCTATTAGAGTGTATCATCACTATTCATACCATTATTGGAATTGTCTAGTGATGTTTTGTGAAGTGGGTGGCTCAGATTGGTTGGTTGTGGTAGAAGATGGTGACCTAAGGACCATATTGTTTGCTGATCCCTTGGACTTGGAGTGGGAAGAAGAAGGTTTGGAAGAAGAAGGGTCATTGGGTTTTGCATTGGTATTTTTGTTACATAATTTGACCTTGTCTTCTTTGATTGCATGGAGTTCAAGCTTTCAAGCCATGGTGAAAGCTTCATCGAATGTGCAAAAAGTTTAAACCCACAGAGTGGATGAGATGTGCTTGGCACATGCTCTTGAAAAGAGCTCAATGAGATTAGGTTGAGGTAATGAGAAAGAGAGTTGGTTGATCAAATCTCTCCAACGGGTGATGAAGTCAGTGATTGACTCATCCTCAAATTATCTAATGGAATAAAGGTCTGTGATGGATACCTTCTTGGTAATATTGATTGAGAAATGATCGAGGAATAGCTGAGTGAGTTGAGTGAAGGTGAAGAGAGAATGACTGGTAATGGAGCTATACCAGTCAAGGGCAGCACCAAAAAGTGACATAGGGAATGTGTGAAGTAATAATGCATCATCGTGGGCTATGAGGTAGCAAGCGTGTCTAAACACTCGCACATGTTGTTTTGGGTCCTCTTTACTCTGAAAGTGAGTAAATTTTGGGAGTTCCCACTGGCTAGGGTATGGTCAAATAAGAACTGAAGGTTGGATGGGTTCATTGTAGATTTATTCATATGAAAGAACACTCCTCAAACCTGAAATAGATGTCTCAAGGTTGGACATCTTATCCATTAGCATTTTAATTATATCGGTAGATAGATTGGCTTGAAGGGCACCCCCTAAGCTATAGGGTACTTGGAAGGCATTGGGAGGGGCATATGACATACTTGGTTGCATTTGTGTAGGTGCAACATACTGATAGTTTATCATAGGGGCCAATGTCGAGGCCAAGGGGGCTTGTGCCGTGAAGTTGGTGGGCACAACTTGACTAGATGCTGCCAAGGGTGGTTGAATGGTGGTGACACTAGTTAAAGGATAAGTGGTCACTCTCATGTTTATGGGTGCAAGAGTGGATGGGATAGAGACAATCAAGTTTTGAAAAGGTGTCAAACTTGGTTGAATTATTTGTGGTTGAGGGGGTACAGAAACCCTGATGGAGGTAGGGAAAGAAAGGATAGAAGGGGAGGCCAAATTTTGAACATTGGCCATGGTTGGGTTACTGGTCAGGGCAATGGCTTGAGTGACCATAGGTTGGGTAGCGGATGTTGTTGATATCATTTTTGCTTCAGTCAAGGAAGTTGGCATCCCATAAAGAGGGTTACCCAAAGGATCTCACATTTGGCTTCTAGTGAGATAATTTGGAGAGCCTTGATGTTGTGGTCAAGGAATCTCTCAAATTCTTGATCCCCTTTGGGAATAATAGGAGGTCAATCGGGGGTAGGTTATATAAGAGTATGCTCAGTGTCTGAAGTATACTCCATTAGATGACTTGGCACAAAGGGTGAAGGTGTGAGTCACTATTGACTCATGTGGTCAACAAAAGATTTGGCTTGACTGCGTGTCAAAACCATCCAAAGTGAAAGGGGTTTGGGTTCTAAAAACTGTGTTTTAGTTTTAGAAAACTAGAATTTGTGTTGAATAGCAAGAAATTCAAGTTTTAAGCTTGTTGTCTAGAAAGAAAATTTATTGACAGTGACTGATGTCAGTTGTTTAATCGATATTGGTTATAAAATGTTGCCGATGTCAGTTAGTTGACAGATGTCAGTGAAGGTTTGGTTGCCGACGTTGGTGGAAAAACTGATGTCAGTTTTTGTGTAATTCTAGAAACATAGAAAATTGATAGTTTTTGAAAGATTAAAATATTCTGAGTGGTTTTATACTTCAGAATGGTATGACCTTACCAGCTTAAACACTCATATAAAAATAGTAGAATAGATGGTTAGGCAAGAAACCTCTAAAACATTAGATTCCTAGGAATGAGTTTTAAAGTCATGGTGGCTTATGCCTTAAGAGAATGTGTTGGGAGTTGGGCTTGTAGAACAGGTCCTAAAAAGGAAGTCTATGGCTAGTTTCAGGTTGTGTTATGGTGCTCAAAGATCTGTGTAGTATGTGGCCTAGTGTTGGGGCTTGTTCCCCTCACTTCACAAACCCAGAGTTGAGCTGGGCCATTTAGCCATAATATACCTTCCCTATAGTTTATACTCTGCCAGAGAATAGAGTGGGTCCTCCTCTTGGTGGTGAAATCCAAGTAGGATCGCTGGGTGGGGTAAGGTATCTGCAAGGTGATGAAATCCTAGATGGGCCTTGTCTCAAGTAAGTTTATGTGTTTGATTTGATGTGATTGTTGTTTGGTTGTGTAACATTTGTGCACTATGATTCATTCATAATGCTTTAATTACTAAGTGGGCTAAGTATGCATCCAAGCAGGAATGAAATGCAGTAATTTTTAACCCAAATCAAAATATGTTTATCAAATGCAGACAAATGGAGAAGAGGTAAATAGTATGAGTCTTTTCAGTAATCTATGATGCATGAAAGAAGTTATAAGAAGAAAAAGAGGTGTTCTTTTTAATTTTTGCTAATGATTTCTTTTTGAAACAAAAAGATAGAAGAGGGGATGTAAGAAGAGAATAATTTTCTAATGCATCTATATGAAAGTTTAGAAGAAGAAGAATGAAACCAAGGAAAAATCCAAGGGTCCCATCGGGTGTGCTAGAATGTTTCTCTATATTTTCACTAATTACATTCAAAAGAAGGAAGAAACTAAAAGTTAAGGTCGTGGGTTTGACGTTACCCGAATTAAGTGTGCGTCGTATCCAAGATTTGTGGGAGCTCCTCTTTGGCTATGGAGGAAACACCTGTAGTAAGAAAGAAACTTTGAACAAAGAAGATGTTAGTAGAGAATATGGTGGACTACCAAGCTACATGCTCGGTCCCGGAAGTGTAAAGCTCAGTAAGGGATGATAGTCCACTATTTAAAGAAATGAGCGTTGTATAAAAAGAAATGATAAATGGCTTAAAGAAATGGAAAGGTAGAATGTTGTGTACCTATTCCCTACAGTCCATGAGTCTCAGAATGTTATAGAAAGCTATCCAAAGGTTTTGTCTAGTCTATGGGCTGTTTGGATAGGTTTTATGATTTGCATAGTCACCAACATTAGCTTGTCTACCGAGGTCAATGGGAAATGTTGCCAACATCAGTTTGGTTTCTAGTGTTAAAAGGGGCAGTGGGCCTTAGATGGGTTTTAGGATGTTTTCATGATGCACAGAGGTATTTCTAAGTGGTTAGAGGTTTCTATAGGGTTATGGGAAAGTGAAAAAGGTTGGAGGAAGGGTGAAGGTAGAGGATAGATGTGAAAAAAGGGTGAGAATAAGGGGAAGGCCTTTCAGTCCCTCCATAGAAGAAGTCAGGCCTCTTGATAGTATTTAGAAATCTATGTAAATTAATTAACAAAGCATTATAAAATATTGAAATGAGAATCATAATACTTAGCTCTATTGGGTGAAGAATCAGAGGTGTCAGAATGCTTATTCCCATTATGGCTGATGTTGAGGTCCTTGTACAATGTTTCAATCAAGTCTCTGGAATGACTTGTGTAGAGCTTCGGTAACCAGGAGGATGATAGTTGAGTTCTGATGCTTTAGGTCTTAGAGTGTGCACATCAATCTAGAAGAAGGCAGGGGGGCTTAATGTTTAGAGCTTAGCTTATGTAACTGATGTTGGTGATCCCGCCAATGTTGACCTCAGTTGACTGACATCAACTGAGGGTTAACCGATGTCGGTAGAGTGAGAATAGGTAAAAAGGGCTATTTTTAGCCCTTTGCCCATTTCTCCACCCACCAAGTGCCTTTGCCATTGGAGAACGGTCAAAACAATGGCTTATGAGGCATGGAAGTTAGTTAAGGAGTTAAGAGGGGGTTAGAATAGGTCATGGGTAGTTAGGATTTGGAAGACTTAGTCTTAGGCTAACTCATAGGCTAAGAAATGGTCTTAGGGTGAGGTGTCTAGGTGAGGTGTCGAGGTGAGGTGTCCAAGGTGAAAGGGGTTCAAGTGTGGGTTAGGAGTGTTAACGTTTAGAAAGGGACCAAGGGCGGGTTGACATGATATTAGTGTCTACACTATCATTTATAAGGCTATCAATGTAGATATAAAAATGTATATCAATAGAAAATTTGAGTAATAAATGAGTATATATCTATGTGTATGGGGCATGATGTTGATCATGACACCCAATCATACATGAGGTCCCACAAAACATCTAAAATTGGAGTATGTAACAAGTAAGAGACAAGTGTCATGGTCATGATGCATATAAAAAAGCATACATACAACACACATGATGCATGTAAAGTAGGCCAAGTAGATAAAATACAATGGATATGGGAACATGACATTAAATCTAAGAAAACAATACTTACAAAGAGATTTTTAAATTCTCACATACGTAGAAAATAATTAACTTGGCTTAGATCCACATCAAAAGACACATTTGAATGCCTACATACACAATCAGGAAGGCATACATAATGACATGGGCATATGACCAAAGAATACATAAAATTAAAATAAGTGGAATAGAGCCATATATTAATATCATATTCAAATAGCCTTGAATATAAGAAGCATAGAGACACAATCATGTCTAAACTAGGGAAGTTATAAATGAACATCTACATGAACATGTGGTACAAATATGTATATGAGTAAAGATGTACATAAGTTGAGTTAAAATTTGTATTATTTGGTAAAAAATATAAGTATGTGTAGGATTATCAATATCAAATTATAACAATGTTAAATTTGTGATGTAGATTTTATAAAGATATAAGTTGAAAATTGAAACTATGTATAATATGCCCCAATTGGCTATATGCATCAAATGAGGAACCCATATATCTATGTATATGCCACAATTAGGTAGATAGTATAAAATATAGATCTGTGCAATGGACCTAGGTCCTATAAGTATATATGAACACTTGATAAAAATAAGTGAAACATGTATGTATGATAAAAACCTACCATACTAAGATAGCTAGCATATGTAGTGTCTAGAAAGTATTACAAGTGTAAACTTGACAATGCATACAATCTATAATTTGTATTTTCTAAGTAAATATTTGAATTTTTTTGTGTTTTGGTATATTATATTATTTTTATATTTTCTATATATAAACTATGTAAACTAAAAATGAAAAATATTTTATATATACAGTCTCCTTAGATGCATTATATACAATTGGTTTTTGATTGCCTTAATGTCAAGTGAAGCTAGATGATATACTTTGGGGCTAAGATTTTATGTGACTAAATATGGGCCAAGCCAATTTGGTTTGAATTTTACTTTTTCTCTTCTTTTCCATTAACATTTTTGATAATTTCTTTTAAAACAAAATCATTGACTTTGAATTCTCTATGGGGAACACGGCCATTATCGGCCCATTAGATTTATTTATGATATGTTTTAAGATGTTGTGGCTTGAATTAGTGTGTGATATAACAATTCTAATTTATGGAGACACTTTATCTATATTGATAATCTATAATAATCCCATTTAAGTATAACCATAAGGATGGGATTTATAATTCTAGTGGGATAATTAGTTATGTGCCATATACTAGTGAATAAGGAGTATTTCCTATAAATGTGTGAATACTAGTGAGATAGTCCCTTATAGCATAAACAAGATAATTGTGACAACCATAACCAAATTTGGTAATCATTTTACTAAGGATAATTTTAATTGTCTTGTTTTTAGATTTTGTTTGACCATTACCCTATGGGTAGTATAGATTAGAGAATGTGTGTCATATCGTATATTCAGCACAAAAAGTATTCATTGTTTTTTTTTTACACTATTTCATTATCTATAATGACGGCCATTGGTAGACTAAAGTGATAAATAATGTTGTTTATTAGAAAATAACATATATCTTCTCCCTTTTTTGATTGTAATGGAATGGCCTACACCCATTTTATAAAGTATTATTTAGATATGATAATGAATTTGTGATCTCCTATAAATTCTAGATTTATTTTAGAGATTAGATAAAAGCCCTATATCATGAATAGTTATGGGGATACTATGGGTTGTAACTAATGTAAAGGGACATGATGTAGGTTGCCATGATATTGAGATTTATTACATAACTTGACATATTACTAACATTCTTGTTCCATGGTCATCCAATAGTAACCTTGTCTAAGTAATTTTTGTGACTTTGTTATATTGTTTAAATGGCCATCATATTCAATATCATGCACATGTCAAATGGCCAACTTCGCCTCCTCAGTTATTAGACATCAAAGTAAGTGTCCATAAAAATATTATTTAATAAATCCCTACCAATAATGACATATTGTATGGAATTTCCCTATAGTTTTAACTTTTAATTCCTTGTTAAAGTGTTTGGTGTAATAGATTTGTGTAGAAAATTATATATCTAAAAACCATTCACACACTATTTTTCTACATGTGGTAACTAAAAAAGTTATATCCATGATTTTGATATGGGACACTAATGGATATTGTAAACATTTTATAATGAAGATAGCTTGGTATTAATTTGTGTCAATGATCAATGATGTTATAATGGTCATTGCACCGACATGATGATTATATTTAAGTGAAATGTTTTCAATAGAGAATTTTTCAAACTAAGCTTGTAGATGTTGAGCCATATTATCTTAGGGAATGAGGTGTAATCCTTTAGTTTGGTAGATGTCTATAACTTGATTTCTAGTTAATTATGAATCCCCATAAATTTTAATTGATTTAATTTGGAGAGATTGATCTAATTGAAGCCATAAGATAAGCGATTCATATTCTATGATATTATTTGTACATGAAAAATTGAGTTGCTAAGCAAGGGTTACTATGTGCCCAAGTGAGTCAAAGAAATCAATTCCTACCCTAACACTAGATGCACATATATAACCATAAAATAACATTTTCCATTTATCAAGAAGGGTATTATACATTATGAAGTCATCATGAAAGTTATTGTTGATAGGATTTGTGTCTAATAACTGGATTGTTTCCAATTAATCTTCAATTATCTAGTATTTTACTAATTTTTGTAACACAATATTGAGGTTTAATAATATGAGTAACATGATCCATTTTATAATATGACCTAAGAGATGTGGTTTTGAAATAAGAAACTTTAAAGGATCAAATTTTTTTAATAATTTTTGCCTCATATTAAACATATAGTTCCAGATATTTTGAGTAGTGAATATAAATGCCAAACAATTTTTTTATATTCTTGGATAATTTAGTTCATAGATAAAAAGTGTAAAATTTATTTATTAAATATATTTGTCTTTATATTTATCATTGTGTTTTCCAAGTGTATATTGAGTGTGTGATATATTTATGAGAGGTAAAAGAGAAGTGGCTTGTTAGGTGTTGGTGGTACCAATACATGTGGGTTAAACAAGTAATATTTGAGTGCGTAAAAATAATTCTTGACATGTGATATCCCATTCAAATTTTATAACCTTCTTAATTAATCTAGTGAATCATTGAGTCATATCTTCTAGTTGTGCCACAAAATAGTGTATTACTTGAATCTTGCATTTTAGGGAGTGAAGTTGTTTTAAGTTGGTAGGAGGAATGTCTATTATAGATTTGAATTTCTTTAGGTCTACCTCAAAACCATGTTAGGATATTATTAATCCCAAGAGATTACCAAATGAAACCCCAAAGACACATTTCTTAGGATTTAATTGTAATTATATATTTTTAATATTTCTAAAATATTCTATAAATATATTGTATGGTGTTGTCACTCTTTTGATTTTAAAATTAAGTCGTATACATAATATTTAACTATATTATCATGATATCATGAAATATATGGGTCATTGTTTATTGGTATGTTGTCCCTACATTTTTTCATTCAAGACACATGAATATATAGCATAAAGTGCACCATAGTGTGGTAAAAGAATTTTTTCTTGGTATTCTTGAATGATCTTGATTTTATTATAACTAAAAAAATCATCGACAAAATAGAGAATTCTCTAGCTTGTTATAGAGTACACTATCATATTGATTTTGGTTAAAATAAAATCATCCATAAGACATGCTTTTTTTAAGTCTCTAGAATCACAAAAACATTAGATTTGGTTGTTAGGTTTAATAACTGGGATAATTTTAGAAACCCATTAGGGATGAGCTATTAGTAAAACAAAACTAACATGAGGAGTCATTGGATCCTATATTTGACTAAAAGAGAAACCTTGGGGTGTATGTTTTCAATTTTTTATTTAACTATCTTTCCATGATGATAAAGTGTAATCATATGTACTATAATTGAGGGATCAATGCTAGAGATATCAAAATAGGCCCAAATGAAAACTTCATGGAAATCATTTAAAATATGGTGAATATCTATATATTCTTCTTTATGTAAGGTAACAATAAACATTATGATGTAATGATTAGTATTGGTTCCATAATTCAACTCAATTTTATTTTAATTAAGTAATGTAGATTGATCAATAGTGTTCAGTGATATAATGATAATATCATCTATGTTGGTTAAATATCATTGAAATTATTTGAATGATAATAAAAGTATGCCTAGGCATTTTTGGATTGTAAAAAAAATTATTATGATAAAAGGAATGGAGATCCTTGCAAGTCCCTAAGAATTTTGAGATAAACTTTTCATTATCAATTTAATCAAAAGTAGGTAAATCTAGAGAAGTTGTATCTTTGATAAGATCAGAATAAATAATTGAAAGTGTATAAACATGATTTACCATATTATCTACCCATGGAATGGGTGGACAAAAAGTATTATGATGATGATAATGGTGAGAGGAATTATAATTAGATGTGTTATATTTATATCCAATTCCTTGTCTATCTTATTTATCATATACCTCAATAGGATTAAGGATTCCCTCTTCATGTTTTTGAGGCCTTATTTTGCATAACCCATTTATTGGAAATATATCAGTGCAAAGGAACAAGTGAATCTATTCTCCTATTCTCTAGAGGTGTCTATGGGAGTCATATGTGAACTATGAATAGTATATTTGAGGGGTGTTGTAGGAAAATCAATTTGAAGTATATAGTAGACCACCAATCATGATACTAATGTATGAAAGGAATATGGACTACTATAACTATTTTTAACTGATAATGGAGTGGGATATGCTCATTTATGACCTCTACCTATCACCTCCACACCATATTCCCTCTCTTTCCCTTCTAATTCATCTATTTATTCAGGCATTAAGGCCATTGTATATAACCATCACCTAGGTATGAGGAAACTCTACCTAAATTTGTACTTTGTAGACCTCTTAGACTAATGTAATGACTCAATAAAATTATTCCATTTTGATCTAGTGTGTTTATGTTGATTTTACTTACACAAGTGGTAAATTTCTCTTATTTTTTCAAGTATTTGATTCACCTAGATGCTAATAGATGTTCTATGTAGGTCATATATCATATAAGAAGTGTTAGTGATCAAGCTTAGAGTGGAACATGATTGTTAAGTGTCTTAAACTATAAATTTATCTTATTTCCCTCATGTTATATCCACTTATCATAATACCTATGTAAATCATTATTTCCTAGACACTCTTGGAGGTAGTGTTTCATCTACTTATTTGGTTCACTAGTGTTATTTAAGGAAAATTGAGTAGATAATGATATTGGAACATCACCATCCCTATATTAGGTTTCCTTATATGTATTACTTATATATATTTTCACCCCAATAAATAGGTCTTAGTGATTCTAACCCATATTATATGTACCAAGGGAGGTATCCCCATAATCTAGATGTCTAGCCTAGCCATAGGTCATATAGAGATTTGGATTATCCCCATGTTACCTCAAGCTTAGAGGTAGGCTTGAAAAACCTCATCCTACAGTGAATTTTAGAGATATAATAGTTTTAGCATGCTTTATAGGATGATATTCAAGTATTGGATCACTCACTTGCAGTACTTGGTCATCATAGAGAGCTTGAAGGACTTAAAAGTGGATTTTGTAGCCAAATTTCATGATAAAAGGTATCACAAGGTCATCATTTTAAGGGTAAGAATAGTTAATATTTATTTTTTACCTTGTTATTAATGTGTCTCATGATGATTTATGGTTGCATATGGGGTAAAATTATATCATACACTTCCTTACTAGTAGCTGTATGATCCATTCCAACCCCATTATGACCTCTATCAACCTTATACTGACCCCTATCAACCTTGAAATGAGCCTCCTTATTTCTAATGTTATCACCCTCCTTATGAGTCCTATTCAACTTTTTGGCATCCCACTTATTCTCTTAATTATCCTAGTTAGTCTAGCCATGTCTCAAGCCAATCTATTTCAATCCTTACGCAAACCTTATTGTGTTATGAAAGATACATAATGGGGATTGACACATAAAAGAGTTATGGCCAAGAGGTCTCTAATAAACTAATCAAGAATATGAGAGCCTCATTATTGTAGGATAAAAGGGAGTGGGTATTCCTTATGAGAGAATATCATTCAAGGCTTAATGGTGATATATGGGATATAGGTGGTCTAGTTTAAGGCATAAAAGAGAGGTTTGTAGTACATGAGGGGGAAAAGGTTCATTATAATCAACTTTGTGTCCCCTCCTCCACCCCATATCAGTCTTCTATTAATATTCCCATCATCTCCTTAAAATATCAATAAAATTAAGGTCAAAACCCTCCAAGTCCCTTACATGTCCTTCCAACTATTCTTTCTTGAAAGTCAGTTCAAGAGAGAGTATAGGGCGATTCACATTCCCATCAGTTGGAAAAGATCAGTGATCAAACCAAACTTGACTTTGAGGCTCACCTTGATAGACAATTTGATATTACAAATAAACATCTAGCTCAATCAGTGGTAGTAGTAGAAAGAATTTCATCCTGGATTAAGATACCCTTATTCATACCCAAAGGTGAAACACATGTGAAATAGACTCCTAAATGCAAGTTTCCAACTTGGAGACAAGTACTAAAATCAAGGTAAATATAAGATGGATTATACATAGATAAAGGTGTTGTGTTTAAAGGTAAGTATGAAACCACTTATCTCCTACCCTCCCTCCTTAATAATCCAAGGCATTTATACCATAGAAATATATTCAAGTAAATGTTTAAAATAAAGAGGAGGTGATGTTTTCCAAAAGTTATCAGCTGAATCAACATGATAAAGCATCTATAATAGCATTAGATTTAACTCTTTTTCTTTAAATGTTTCATTTATCTCCCATGCTAGTCCTTGAGAAAGATCTTATCCTTAAGGAGATGAATTAAGAAGGTCAAATTGAAGTGTCAATTGATCAAGAGGACTTAAGTAAGTTAGAAGAAGATATTTTCATTTAGATACCTGTTAGTAAGGATGGACATAATTTAGCCTTTAAGGATGCAGAAGAGGATGGGATACAAGAATAAGGTGGGTCAAAAGAAGAATAGATACATATTAACTAAAAAGAGGATGATATTTAAGACTTTATTGATGATATGGTAGATTACCTCCATTGGGATAGTCCTAAGGAGTCTGAAAATGAAGCATCTAACTAGGTTATAGTAGTTGTAAAAGAAAAGTGGAGACCAACCAATGAGGTTTATGAGAAAGGTAAATTTAATACCATGCAAAATGGTCAAGTTATTTTCAAGGATGAAAAAAATTCAAGTGATCTATCAGAGATGAAAAAATGACTTGTAGTCCCATGAGCATTACAAAGAATATGAAGTTTCAAAATCTTTCTCAAACTATGATGTGCCTACTCCTACATCTTCCACTATCCCATTTAAAAAGAGTTAAGTCACACTTGAGCTACATGAGGATCATCTAAAGGATTTTTTTAACATCATAAGGTTAGGTTACTCAATCCTTGATACATGTCATGATTAAGATTAGATTGAGGAAGATAATATCATCAAACGAAGAAAAGACAACCCTCCAATCATTCCATCTCAAGGAGTTGTTTCATGTGAAGATGACTTGTTTGAGATTTTCAAACAAGTTTATCAATAATTCATATCACTTATAGATGCATTTTTACTCTAAGAAAATGAGACAAAGCTGTGTTGTCCTCAATATTCTATCAAACAAGATTCATCTATCCTTAAAAACAATTCTCTAGGGCATGCTACAAGATTTACTCTAAACTACTTAGCCTAATCAAGAGCAACATATGATGAGTTAGATATGAGATTTATTATACAAGGTAGATGAGTGTTGGATGAATAGTACTAGGTATTTGGTCACCAAAGCTAGCCTATACACCTAATAATGAATCAAAATATCCTATTTATCCTCTAAGAGGATATGACCATGCCAATGTCTCCAACTACAAGTGGGAGCCCTCATGCAGTAAACAATCCTTGATTTCACTTTAGTCATCATACTGTAACTTGATCTCATGGTGGAATAGTGATAAAAGGATCTTCCCATTTGATCCTAGAATAGAGGGAAGATTGGCTTAGGTTATTTATTTCTAATAGTTTGTCGTCTTGTTTCAATAAGTGTGTCATACATAAGTTTTTAGTTAGTTACCTTAGTTGTTTTGGTGTCTTTATTGGTACTTATTAGGTGTTAGGTAATGTTTATTTGGTTGTATTTATTATGTCTTATGAGTATTTATATTCTTATAATGTGTCATAAAGTGTTAATCATTTTGACAGTATAATAAGATGGTCATCAAAGTCATGATATCATGAATGAGTCTTGTCATTGTCATGAAGAATTAGTGGGTTCTCTTGACCAATAGTCTAGTCAACCCTTGTGATTTGTTAGAGTAATTAATGTAATATAATTTATTTTATTAATATTTTTTAGGGTATGTTCTCATTATGTTGTCATTATATTGACATACCTACATAGTCACCCTCTATCTCTCTTATTTATAAGCACTCTAGTAGTGCATCTTGGATATAGAGGAGAAGTAGAGATTGCATTATAATCCATATTTATTTAATATATAGTTTGTTTCTTTGTGTGATAAATGCATTAACATCATGTATGTGGTGATGGAATATTGGAGAGATCTTGGGTGATAGTTTTTTTAACTCTAAAATGGTATCATAGCTCCTCCAAAGAGTCATCACTCATCAATTAACCTAGATCTGGTCATACTCCTCTATGCATGAGCCATATTTCTCTTATATTTTTTTAATTTGTTAAATCTTTGTTGAGATGTTTTTTTGATTAGTTTGTATTTATCATTGGAAGAATATAGATGTATGGTTTTTTTCTTAGTATGGTGTAAAATTTTTAGTTGATGTTGTTATCTTTTGGATCAAGGATCCTATTTTTATGTATCTGTCTTCTTGTTATCTCCCACTACTACATTATTGTGTGTGTGTGTGTGTGTGTGTGTGTGTGTGTGTGTGGGTGTGTGTGTGTGTGCGTGTGTGTGTGTGTGTGTGTGTGTGTGTGTGTGTGTGTGTGTGTGTGTGTGTGTGTGGGTGTGTGTGCGTGCGTGCGTGTGTGTGTGTGTGTGTGTGTGTGTGTGTGTGTGTGTGTGTGTGTGTGTGTGTGTGTGTGTGTGTGTGTGTGTGTGTGTGTGTGTGTGTGTGTGTGTGTGTGTGTGTGTGTGTGTGTGTGTGTGTGTGTGTGTGTGTGTGTGTGTGTGTGTGTGTGTGTGTGTGTGTCTATATATATATATATATATATATATATATATATATATATATATATATATAGGTTTTAGTCCATTTAAAAGGATAATGAACATGCCTACATGAAATATATGGTCAAATGACTTCTCAAGATGTCATGCCCTAACATAAAGACTAGTTGTTGATTATAAATGTGATGGTTGTTGGTTTATTGATCCATGTAATCATTTCTAAAGAATGGTGGTAGATATATGGGTTTTATTCAATATTTAACAAGACCTTTACTTGATTAAGTAAGATCCTCACTTAGGTCATAGTCTCGTAACTCCTCTAAGTTTTTCCCTTTGTTGGAGCTTGTAATCTTTGGAGATATGGTGAACCACCATTGTTGGTGGGATCTTGGCACCATTTGAAGAAATTTAACATGTTTTAATGGTTGTAATCATTGATTTTTTCTAGATCTGAGTGGATTTAATGAGAGATGTGGAACTTCCATATGTTGTACTAGGTTTTCCAAGCAAAACTAGTTTTTTTTCTTTGGTAGAACTATAGAGATCTTTATCTTTTCCTAATTTATTTTTGATCATTTATTTCTAAGATAAAATATTAGATATATTTTTATTTCTCATTATAAATTATATATTGTGATGATTTATGGAAGAGCTCTAGAAATTAGTCATCATATATTCCTAAAACCCTACATTATTAGTTTATGGTTTCATTTACATTATCTTTTTTTAGTTTCATCATTTTCTATGTTGATATCACTCACCATCATCCATATTATAGTTCATGGATAAAACCATTATTGGAAGGATGTAAGGAGTATGATGGGAGAATCACATAGGGTAGGGAACATATACAGGTGGTGTCAATGAGATGGTTTTCAATGTAGCATGTTTGGGTATAGTGATGGTGGCATGCAATTCATGGTGTAGTTATAATCATATCCACTTCAAGATTTGGTACATTAATAGAAGCCATAATTAATTTCCCATTTTCCATCTTTAAGTTATTTTTATGGGACTCAAACCCTAGACATATAGCTATGTATGTTTCATCCCCTAAAATTTAGGCTATGGGAGACAACTCTATGAAAGTATACAAAAAATGATTTATGCAATGCCTTACATGCATATAAGGTTGAATGTTGTGATGGAGATCATGTTCCAAGAGGTGAAAAGGGAGAAAATTCTACAGTAATTTATATATTCATAAGTTAAAAAATTGAATTCACCCTAACATCCTCTTTAAAACTGGCTAATTATTTTTATTATTTTTAAATAAGCTATTTTGGAATGTATTAAGTGACCCATTTGTCACTTTAGTTCCTGTAGGAGTGTATAAGGGGATGGTTTTTAACTTTGTTGACCTAAGGATTTTCCTAGTTTTATGATGATTCTAATGAGTGGTTAGAAGGCTCTGTGCTCTTAGTCGTAGTACATTTTTTTAAACCTTTAGTGCAAATTTTATTAAATAAGCCTAATTTATGGAAAATTGTATGGTTAATAACTTTTGATCATTAGCTCAAAATCGATTACAATTTTTTTCAAAAGTTAATATTTTTTAGTTTATCATGTATTGGGTCTATTTAAATTATAACTCACACTAAAATATAAAGTGAGACATTATAGGGGGTCTCTATACATTAGATGTATTGCATTGCACTTATGGTTTATGGTGATATTTTTAGTGGTAACATATTTCCCTATGTTTTGAGCATTTTTTTGAAGGATTATTCATTATTTTGCATATACCTTATCTCTTTTATTTTTTATAGATTAGAAGGTGAGGTCTAGTTTGGGAAGAGGTTAGACGCCCTCACATGTAACACAAACTTCCTTCTTACTTCTTGATTACATCGTCATCATTTGTTTCACTCATGGATGCATTTTTGGCTGAGTCTAATGTCCTATTAGTAAGTTTAGATTGTCACTAATATGGGTTTTCATGTGATATAATCCCTACATTTTACTTCACACATGCATTATCTCAAATTCATTTTTAGTTGAGCTCGATGTCCTTTTGAATGTGATTTGTACATTATTGTTTTTTGTTTGTGTTTACATACATTATCGATCTTTTTTACATTTTCCAAACTCTTTTATGAGCCCACGACATGCATTATTAATTTGACACATTGGTAGTTGTGTCATGTCTCCTCGATGTCCATTTATTAGTGACTCATATTCTTTTATGGAAACACCTTTTTGCTCCCTTACTTTTTTAGCATCTCTCTTGAGGGATTATTTGATAGGTCGATAGTCTCCTCATTTGGAGCTATTCTAGTGAAGCCTAGTGTCATACCTATCTCCATTTGGTATTTTTTGTGTATAGGTTATATTATAATCACACTAACCTATAAAGTGCCATGAGGGGTTTGCTAATATAGCCTTTTCTACCTTCATGCATTTGTGTGATCTATTCTAAGAAACTTTTCACTTTGCCAGTTTCTTGTCTTTTCCATCACCACCATGGGCCATCATCTTTGAGAGATTATCTATATTTTTAACACCTTTTTTGATAGTTGATAGTCTCTTTATTTGGATTTATTTTGGTCTATATAATGTTATCTTGTTTGATGTTTGAGTAGTTTATTTAGACCACTCATGAAGACACCTTTGTTTCTCCACTCCATCCATTAAACAATATAGGGAGGTGTGATGTACATTCTACTTCTTGGTGTTGAGCATTACATGCACATGTTATACATTTTTATACATTCATCACCACTATCAATCTTTTTAACTGAAGTAATTTTTGTAAAGCTCAATGTTAATTATTTTGTGATTGAATAGTTGATTTAGACCACTTTTATAGATTTAATTCCCTCATGAATTTTGAGTAATTAGAGTGTGAACTTCTTCAGCATAATCTATGAAGGGATTTTCTCTATCTCTCTCTTCTTCTTTTCACTCTTTTAGGGCGGAGTTTTTTATATGTATTTTCTCTCTTTTTCTCCAATTTATTAGAGTTATATGTATTTTTCACTTTTTGAGTATATTATAGATTTCTCCTTTATACATGGGTATCTTAGTTAGGTACTTTATTTGTCAAAACCCATATGAGGATTTTGTTACTTGACTCCTTATACTTATAAGTGATTCTTATAGTGATACCACTATGGTAGCCCCACCATTATTTATGATCACTTCTCACTATCATGTTGAAGGGTGTTCAAGTGATGCTTCCTCAAGGTCATCTTTCTACCTAGTACTTTAGAGCATAGTATTGGTATTCAATTATCCTTGTATTCATCACCGTTCTTAATTGAACTTGGTAACAGTTACTCAACATCCATGTAATCTATCAAGATGGTTAGGAATATATAGGTATATTTGACCTCATACTTCATCTTATTTTTTACATGAATGCCTCATCAGGCCTAGTAACTGGGACCCATTTTGTTTTCTCTCCCTAATCATCACTTAAGGATGGGTGTTAGAGCAATTAATGTAGTTTAATTATTATTTTAAGATTTTGTAGGGTATGTTATTATTATTTTTTCATTATATTTACATACCTACCCATGCACTCTCTTTCTCTCTCCTATCTATAGGTACTCTAGTAGTGCATATTGGATATAGAGGAGAAGTGGAGATTGCATTATAATCTATATTTATTTAATAGATAGTTTATTTCTTTGTGTGATTAATGCATTAGCATCATGGTTGTGGTGATGGTATAGTGGAGTGATCTTAGGTGAGATTTTTGTTAACTTTGACATAAGTCACCAAAAATGTTGAAATTTTGCCTTAGAGGCCACATGTCAATCCCTACAATAATTTTTTTTCAAGTGAACCCCTCCAATTTTATCCATGGTGTCTAAAACCTTTCATGGTCTTATAAATGTCTCTTGAAAGTATTTTATAATTTTTAAGAGTTTCATATATGTGTTATAACTTTATTACAAAAATCATCATATCTCATGGTTGTCTATGTTCCTTTGGTGTTCTACTATCTCCCCATGATGGTCCTTAAGTGAGGGAAATAATGCAATTTTTTTATGAAGATAAATAATGGTCTTAACTCTATTTTATAATATTAAGTATCTTTATCAAATGTAACGGTAATTTGTATACTTTAATGTTATTGGTTCTTATGGTATATGGGCATGTTTCAAGCAATTACTTGTGATAGAGACCTTGCTAAGCAATGTGACGTATGTCTAAACTATGTTTGGGTCCTAATGTGAATCCTAGTAATGTGTTCAAAGTAATTATCCATGGTTTATTTATCCAAGTCTATCTCTAACCTTGATTATCCCTTTCAAGTTGTCAAATGACTCAAATACCTCATAGTAGCCATATTACATTATAAAACCTTTGGAAAGTGTTATTTTTTAGGTGTCTAATTGTTATAAAAGTCTTAAAAGGGTTTGATTATCATCATATAGTTATGAATATGTGGTTTCATATCAATTAAGGTCTATTTTAAAACTTAAATTCACTTCCCACTCACCAAATGGGTCCCACCTGTGCGAGAGTAAATCCTTTCAACTTTCCCCAACTGTACTACTATGTTTAAAATGTCATTTGACTTTTATTTTCCCTCCTCCTACCCACCAATGGCATCCCAAGGTTCTAAGCTATAAGAAAATGTAGAAAAGAGGGTGTTTTTAGGTGTTTTTAAAGGCTATCAAGACTTGTACAACCAATTCCCTATAAGGGAGGATAAAATCTTATATCACGTCTCATGTTAGGTATCATAGATAAGTTTCATGATTATAAGATGTAAAATAGACCAAAAATTGACCTCTATCTTCCATCGATATCCTTGACAATCCAACAAGATCTCTTATTTTCCCTTAGTTGTATGGGAGAGAGAAAATGGGGAGCTAATCTCTTAGGTATAGGAAGGGGATATCTTTACATTCCCATTTTTATATTTTTTTAGATTCATGACCTATGATCTATGAACAAACACTAACAATCTGGGCACTTAAATAGTTTTATTTATCTGTGTAGGGGTTAAATTTGCATCTATATTGGTGCATTTTTAAGATGGTCTTACAAATTAAAGTTTGTAGGTATGTTCCAAATATCTTTAGGGTCCTTCCATGGTATTTTTCATTCCTAGTTCACACTTGTGATCTAAAAAGGCAAGAAAACCTAAAATATTGCTTCATTTGTATGTTATAGAGTTTCCAAAGTTTACATTACTATTGGCCAATTTTGGACCACATACCAAGCTTCTACCTTGATAGATCAATTGAGCAAAGTTCTAAATCTTTAAATGATCAAGAAATGACTCGAGAAAGATTTGAAGAGCAAGATTGGCATAGGACATCATGCAAAAATAAATAGACTATTTTTCTTATACATTTTATAAATAAACTTGGGAAATCCTCTCAGTATAAAAGACCACATGGGAATGAAGTTCATCATGCCAAGATCATCCTCTAAAAATTTAATGTATTGATGAGATTTTTATCTCAAGACATAATGATTCAAAGTTAGACTTGTAGAATGAAATAGCTGCATAGACATTCAGTTTAAGATCTATGAAGTAGCTATTAGAATTCAAGTATCCCAAGGTTTAACACAAGAGTGAAAATTATCCATATCTTAGGAGCTAAGGTAAAGATCTAATGACAAACATCAATCTAATAGATGTTGATGGGTCCCAAGATCTAACAAAGTGCATTTAATCATACATTAAAGATCAATGGTGAACATCAAGTCAAAAGGTCAGCATACACAAAAATCTAACAAGTGGCAAGATCTTATGTGTCTTGATAACGATCTGATGGTACATGGGTAATCTAACAAGTCAGTGGGTCTAGGAAGATCAATGGTACATGTGTAATCATACACAAAGATCTAATAGTAAGTGATTAGTCAACAAGTCAAAGGATCTCAAAGATGAATGAGCCCTTACTAAGTGTCACAACCATGGAAACTATCAGATAGATCAATAGTATGCATTCATTCATACTAAGAAATATCTATGGTATACATGAGGTCAAAAGGTCAAAGGGATGATACTAGAATCTTACAAAACAAATAAATAACTGATAGTTATCAAAATGTGGGGAGTCCAAATCAAGATCTATAGTCGATGTTGAAATTTGAAAGCTAAAGAAATTCAATGGAGGGAAATTTAACCCAGGTCACACTAGAGGATGTCATGAAGGAAAACACATTAAATCGATGATCTAGCCATCTTAAGTAGGTAAAATAGATAAATTCAAGATCAAGCATGATCTATATTACTAGGAGCAAACTCTACAAAGCCATTTAACACCATTAAAGCCCCTATAAAAGATTTTTAAGAGCTTCTAGACGTAAGTTATACATCTTGCTCAGACTCAAGAGGCCCTATCTTTGGATCTTTATTTATAATCATGACCATATGAAAACCAATAAAGGATATTATTTTTCATCCATAGTAGATCTATATTTGGATATAGAATAAATGGTAGAATAGTGTTTGTGTAAGGAATGTCATAAATAACATCATGAACAAGCTCAAGTATCTATATGGTGATATGAATAACATCAATCATGATCAAGGAGGATAGTGAACAAAATAAATTCTAAGAATATCAAAAAGGATTCCTGCAATAGTGGGGATTATTTCTTGTAACTAGTCTTGAACTTCACATTCTACATCATGCTAGAGAAAGATACAATGACATTAATGAAATATAAGGATTAATAAGGATTGTAGTAGTGGTTCTTTATAATGAATTTGGGCTTACTAATTAACCCTTCACTAAAAAATTTTACCTCTTGCCTTCTTTCTTCCTATAAACACTATCTTTGATCTCTTGAGTTTTAACCCTCGACTAGGTATAACAAGCCTCTACTAAAATCACTTTATAAATCTCTTTTCAAGAAATATAAGACAATTGAAAATTATAGTTTAATTCTAAGTATACTATATGAAAGTTTGATTTATGAACTATATTTGTTTTGTTCATAATTTTTAGGTCCTTCATGTACCTTACTTTAAAACTATTAGTTTCTTTTAGGTTATGTAAAGTGTTAACTAGTGGGGTTTCTCTTAAAGTGTCATAAGTTCACATTGTCTTACTTTGACCTATTTCTTTATGTATTTCAAGTTGTAGTTCTCTGTAAACCTTCACACAAAATACTCATATTTGGAAGCCTATCATAGAATATGTTCAATGTTTGTCCCCATTGAATTCATTAGTAGTCATGGAAGTGTCCAAGTTAAGAGTAGATCAATGAACATTTGGTGCATCACCACACCTAAGTACATTTTCACTCATGTATTTTCCCCACTTTTCATCCAAATATATTAATTTTTAAGAAGAGAGACTCAAATTTTCATATCTGAAGAGCTAGCCTCATTAAAAATCCAAGAGGTTTGACCCATGTTTAGGTAACCCATAGCTTGGGGTCATTCCCATGTTGTACTAAGTTTGAGAGTAGGACTTGAGTACTTCTAATTTTAGCTAGGGTGCAACCTATAACCTCCAATAATTTATGTCATGCCTAATGGGACAAGTTTTATTATGCACTAAGTGAAGAGTTTTGGTGTTATCTTCATTCAATAAACCTTTGGAGGCAAGTGTGAAAACATCAATGGTGACTCTGAGTATTCATCGACTAGTTTAAGTAGCCCGATACCTAGCCATCATTATCTAGTATGTATAATCAATCATCTTTTTATCAATATGTTAATTATCTAACTCAACATTACACTTATGAGGCAAATAATGTTTGTGTTCCATCTATGTGGCCTTGAAATAGCTCATCATCCGTATCATGGCCTTTATCCTCCTCCCACCCCTGTATATGACTAGGTCAGCCTCCTTTGCATTTAAACCTATCTTCTAATTCCCCTTATCAAGACGAAGCTTATCTTATTACATCATTGTAAAGAGTCAAGAAAGAATTATCAGCTTATATTAAGTTGATAAGAGATATTGATAGGGGTTTGGAGTTTTCTCCAGTCATCCATATCCATGTTCTATAAAAGGCAAGGAGTGCTCTTTAGTTTATCCAGGTGAAAAATGGTCACCTTGTGAGAATGAGGACATAATAATAATGAGAAGTGCGATCCAAAATTTAGATAGATTGTTAATATAATATGAAGAGTAGAAAGCTCATTTGGATTAGTATTATGTGTTTTATCCTTTCTAAGAACCTCAAGCTCAGCCTTCAAGAGTTCTTTATCAACCCTCTAGTCAACCTTGTCAAAGATCATCCTTGTCAAAACTTAGAGAAAATATATTAGACCAAGGAAGAACAATCATGAGAATAAATGAGGGGTTTAAGCTTAGATAAGAATTCCCCATTCATGTCATGGAGGGGTTAAGGATATTATTGTAAGAGTTTTGGGATGAGTGGGCATCCATTGAATAAACTTACTATCCACATGATGAGAAACAAGAGATGAAAGCATCATTATTATCCATTAAAAAGTGTTTGAGTAGTGGGAGAAAGAGTATGTCAAACTTGAGCCAATTAGTTTTACCTCTCCTACCCCTATACCTATTCACACTCAAGAGCATGAAGCCATTCCATCTTGGATCCTCTCTTATGTAAATGATCCTAATTATTTCACACCCTCTCTTGTGAAACCACCCTCTCCCACACTCATGTAGGAAAAATAAAAGATGTTGTCCAAGCCTTATGCCTTCCCCTCATGGAAAATAATCAAAGAGGGCACAAAAGAGAGAGAGGAAGTTCTAGTTTTGGAAGTCTAAGAACTGGTTCAAGAAAATGGGGTTACTCCCTATATGTTTCCCTCATGGAAGTCAATTTAGAAAGGCTTTAAAAAAAGAGGTGTTAGTTGAGGCAACCCAAGAAGTATCCTTGGAGGAGGAGTTAGTTGTGCCAAAATTAAATCAATAAATCATAGATCAAGTCAATGATCTTTGTGTACAAAAGTATAATAATTATATCTCCCTCCCCCATGAACCACCTAAAAGAGACTTCAAGATCCCTAGTTGGAAGGATACTCTCCTAAAATACAATCAAGGTGAAAATTTTCACCCTTCCACCATCTCCCTTATGGAGGAAGAACTTATTTTACAAATAATAGAAGAGGATCTTGTAAGCATAAGTAAACCTAACGAAGACAACAAATGTATCTATGATGAGGAGATCATGATAGGTAGCTTACTCTATTTAGAGGAAGAAATATTAAGTTTGGACTAACTATTACAACATGGCTTTGACATTGATGAATTAGAGCTTGAAGGTAGTATTGATGATTTCATATTTGAAGATGAGGATGAGTAAATTTTATAAATTGATATGGTTATAATAGTTAACCAATCATTTAATAAGGATGAAGATGAGGAAGAAATAGATAAAAAGGAGGATTAAGATGAAGTATGGAAATAGTTATACCATGACTTCATGGACCAAATAGAGGTTTTAAACTAAACTATACCTCCTATATAGCATGAAAATGAACTTGCAAATCAAACTATAGAAGTTAACTAGTCTCAAGTTGAATTATCTATTGAAGTTAGTACTAATGTCTTCAATAATGAAGGAGAATGGTCAGATTTATAACTTTAAGAACATGACATTTTGAACCTTGGATGGATTGAAAAGCTACCATATGGATCATTTAAAATTCAGTAAAGTAAATATGGTGTTGGATTTATCATTATCCCAGATGACCAAGAAGAATCTACCTTTTGGGATTACTTATATCTTTTTTGCATAAGCCTAGTAGTAAGGATTCATCACATGTTGTGCTTAATTCAAAGCACAAAATTGAGCCATCAAATGAGAAGGTTATAGGTGCTCCTATACTCTATATTAGAGTGAGCCTTGAGTAAATGGACCAATATGTCTACATTAGAGACATGTTTATCCCAATTAATTCTCTTGATAATATGCCAAAAGAGTAAAAAATCAGGCATATCAACTCACCTATCATGATCTCTCAAAACCAAGGTGCTTTCCAGCCTGATCTATCACAAGTGAGTGATGCTAAATATTTTCCATTTGATACAAGAGGAATATAATTATAAATTATGACCCTATATATTATATTATATTCCATGTTTTTATCCAAGTGCCTTTGTGCACATTTGTTTAGTAGGTTAGTTGTCTTTTTTTCTTATAGGTGCCTACATGCACTTACCTTGGTTATTTGTTTTCTTTTTTTTTTTCTTCAAGAGAGGAGTTATATAGAGGTTGATAGTCAATTTTAGATTTAGATAAATATGTTAAACCAAAGAGGAGACTCCATTCCCAATGGACTAATTAGGGTAAATGATCTTGGTTCTCAAGCATAGAAGTCATTCTTCTCTATGAGTCACCAAAGATGTTTGCCAATTTTGGCACACATACCAAGATTTTGATTATATATATTAGTTAAGAAATGTTTTGGAGCTTTTAATGATCAATAAATGGCTTGAGAAAGCTTTGAATAACCAAACCATCATAAGATGTCATCCAAAAATGAATAGATTAGTTTGCTTATACATTTTATAAATGTACTTGGGAAAGTCTCTCAGGAAAAAAGATCACATGGTCATGAATTTATTCATGCCAATATCATCCTCTAAAAATTTCATTTCTTTATGAGATTACTATCTTGAGAATTAAATATTCAAAGTTAGACTTACAAAATGAAACAAGTATGCAAATGTCAAGTTTAAACTCCATGAAGTAGCCATTAGAATTTGAATATCCTAAGGTTTAACTCAAGAGTGACAAGTGTCTAAATATTGGGAGCTAAGGTTAAGATCCAAAGGTGAGCATTAATATGATATATGTTAGTGGGTCCTAAGATCTAATGGAGAATATTTAATCATACATTGAAGATCAACGATGAAAAATAAGAAAAAGGTCAATGCACACAAGAAGTTGACATGTGGCAAGATCTTAGGTATCTTGATAAAGATAAAATGGTATGTAGGTAATCTAATAGGTTAGTGTGTCTAGGTAGATCAATGATGCATGTGTAATCATACACAAATATCTAATAGTGAGTGACGAGTCAACAAGTTAAAGGATCTCAAAGATGAATGAGCCCCTACCAAGTGTGACAACCATAACAATTGTCAAATAGATAAATGATATGCATTATTTCAAACAAAGAGAGATATACGATGCATTTAAGGTCAAAACTTTAAAGGGTTGATGTAGAATCTTGTAGAATAAATAAATAACTGATAATTTTCAAAATGTGGGTATCACAGATCAAGATCAATGTACGACATTGAAAGTCAAAAGCTAAAGAAATTTAATGGAGGAAAAATTCAACAAAATTTGAACCATAGGATGCCATGAAGGTAGATATGATGAAGATAATACATAAATTAAAGATCAAAAATGATCTCAATAACTAGGAGAAGAATCTCTAAAGCCATCTAATGTCATTAAAGCCCCTATAAAATGTTTTTGAGAGATTCTAGATGTAGGTTCTATGTCTCTCTCAGAATCAAGAGGCTCTATCCTAAAGATATCTATTTTCAAACATGACCATATGAAAATCAATAAATAAGACTGGTTTTCATCCATAGTATATCTATATTTAGATATAGAAGTAATGGTAGAATGGTGACTATGCAAGGAATGTCAGAAAGAACATAATGAGCAAGATCAAGTAGTTACCTAGTAATGTGAAGAACATCAATCATGATTAAGGAAGATAGTGAATGATAGTAATGATGAGAATATTGAGAAGGATTCATGCAGTGGTGGGGATTGATTCCTTTAACTAGTCTTGATCTTCACATTCTCCATCATGCTAGAGAAAGATACAGTGACATTAATACATTAGAAGGCTTGAGAATAATTATGTTAGTGGTTGTTCAAAATGAATTTGGGATCATTAATGACCCCTTCAACTCCAATTTTTCCCTCTCTTACTTTATTTTTTCCTACACATACTATTTTTGATCTCTTGATTTGTATCCCTCAATTTCATATAGAAAACCTCTACTAAAATCACTTTGTAAAACTCTTTTGAAGCAATATAAGACAATTTTAGATTTTAGTTTAATGCTAAGTTTACTCTATTGAAGTTTGATTTGTAGAATTTATGTTTTATATTCATCATTTCTAGGTCCTTCATGTATCTTAATTTAAGACTATTAGTTTTTTATAGGTTGTGTGAAGTGTTCAGTAGTAGGGTTTCTCTTGAAGTGTCATAAGTTCATAGTGTCTTACTTTGACCTATTTGTTTATATCCTTTAATTTTCATGTCTCTTTTAACCTTCACATAAAATAATCATGTTTGAAACCCTATCATAGAATCTAATCAATCCTTGTCTCCACTGAATTTATTATTACTCCTAAAAGTGTCCAAGTTAAGAGTGGATCAATGAACATTTGGTGCATCACCACACTTAATTAAGTTTTCATTCATGTATTTTCTTCCTTTTTCATTCAAAAAGATTAATTTTTAATTAAAATTGTCATATATAAGATTCTATACTCATTAAAAATCATATATTTTTGACCCAGGTTTAGGTAACCCATAGCCTAGAGTCATTCCCATGTTCGACTAGGTTTGAGAGTAGGACTTGAACACTTCTACATTCATCCAGGGTGAAACCTAGAGCATTCAAAAATTACATGAAAAGGAATTGTGTCATGGTTTTGAATGAGGTGGTAAGTTCATTAGATCCAACTTAAATATCCTCTTTGTTTTCCATGAACACTCAACTAAGTTATCAAATCTATGAGCCCCTTCAATCATGCTCAGAAGTGACTATCATAGTGTATTATGTGGTCTCTTGATAAGCATAAACAAGGTGTCACTATAGTGGCTATAAATAATTATTAGGTCAATTTAAAATACACATAATATCCATCATGTTATACTCATTCCTTTTTTTCCCCTCAATACCCTTTAATCAAACATATTCTCAGCTTTAAGTCTTGAAAAGTTAACCCTCATAAGAACACCTACAAGAATTTATGTGGACTAAAAAAGATGGAGTGTTGACTAAATAAAATAATGGAAAGAATTGAATATTCATAAACACATAAAAATAATTATGAATATGATGGGAAAGAAAGGTTGAACATGGATCAAGCCTTCGCCCCATCCTATTATGTAGAGACAAGTCCTCACAATAAATATAGGCCTATTGAGGTAGACCAAGCCAATCGAATAATAGGTGTCTAAAAAAACATTTCATATGAATAAATTATGGTAAATCAAGACCAATACCATCTTAGCCATCTCAAGATAAGAACCGAATCAAGGTTCTCATTTAGTGAACACACAATATTGTGACTATTGGTTGGAAATGCTAAGGATGTGAGAATATTAAAGAAATTTTCAAGAGATTATAATGAGAAATAAATGTAATTAAAACATTAATATAATTAAAATAGGCATAAAATCACCCTCAAGTTAGCTATATATAGTGAAAAGGCCTATAAACAACACCTACATGCCGATTATTAGAAGTAGGGCAGTTAGAGAAAGGAGCCACCTTAGCTTTAAGGACATGAGATGAAATATGACTAATAAATCCATTTAAATTTTAATTAGTTTTTTTAATTAAGGATAATTTATTAAAACATAAGTAATTCATCCTTCAAATGAGCATACACAATCAAAGGGCAAGTCTACCGGCTACAAATAGATTAAAGAGGATATGACCAACCATTTATGAAGATGATTGGGAAGTTGGAGAATAGATTATCAAGCATACTTCCTAAAATATCTCAATGCATTTTTCTAGTAATTTTATCTTTGAGATAGGTGAAAGAGAACTTAATGATCTATTAGGTCTAGATAGGCTTAAATGGGACTGTGTAAAAACTAAAGGCATATACAGGTTTAGAGATTGCTTAAATATTTGAAGATATATAAGGGTGAATTAAGGTATATGTAATATGGGTTTCATGGTAATGAGTAACTCAAATTGGTGATGGAAATACTTATAACTTACACCTCCAACATAATCAAGGTTCTAACTACCACTTACATGTAGGTCCTTTATAAAAGAAAGTGAGTTTTAAACCTTACATGAAAATGACTATTTAGAGATGTAACAAGGGATTTTAATTTTTTTATTAATGTTATCATTACTTAAATTGAATTTTCCTAGCTCTATGAGGCAAGGAAAGGATCCTAGTGATCTAAACGAGCCTATTAGGCCTAAATGCCTAAACAAGCATGTGCCTGAACTAGAGATTTTTGCTTGTTTTGAGGTTGGTTAAGGTATGGAAAAATCCTAAAGGAAAATTAGGATAAACATGAAAAGGTTTATAGAAGGGTGAGAATCTCAGTTGAGGTATGAATATATCCAAATTCATTCCTTAGGGCCATACAAGCCTAACTACCCATAAACCCTAGGTAAAGGGATGAGAGAGTGGAGAAGATAAAGTTGAAATAACTTGATGCTAAGGATTTTTTCAACCCTAAATACATTTTATTATATTTTCAAATCCATCATCACTATAATGAAGAGAGGAAATCACCAAGGTTCCTAATACCAGCTGCCCAAATACTCAGGTTCGACAGTGACTCAGGTAAACCTACAAGTGAAAAGGAGTCAAGATGGTGTTTTGAGTTGATAAGGGAAATTTAATAAAGTATAAATTTATTTGAAAAGGGTACTCTAACAACATTAAATCCATTAATGACTATCCACAAGTCATTCTATAACAACCCCACTAGGTTAGACATAGAAATATAAGAAATATATATTTTTTAATTAAAGACATATACAAATATAGATTACACCATGAGAATATACAAAGATAATAATAATTACACAAGTGTGATGATATAAAAATCATAAAACATCACATAATATTGATATATAATATCATGAGAGTACATGCTATAATGTTAATATATAATGTGATCACATTAACTTTACTACAACTATAATAAAACTACAACCACTATTATCAAAGTAAAATAATACGTAATTATAACTCTTTATGATAATAACCAATGATAAGGAAAATACAATATAATGTCCATATTCATACATGGCTCCCCTTGAGCATAGTTCCTAAACTCAAGTATCTATGGCAATCTCAAGTGTCGTATCTATAAGTAGTACGATTATGGGGAAAGAGAGCATCATCCAAGTGATTTTGCACACCAACCATAGACAAATAATCCCCCACACTAATCCCATAAATAAATTTCCCTCCATTCATGGATGATTAGATAGTGATGGTTCAGGAATCCAAAGAGATAATCAATTACTCATGTGTTGTATGATTCTAAACTAAACATGCAATGTATCATAGCAATCCATTTTATTTTAAGATATCACATAAACAAGTGAATCACACTCATGAAATTATAATGTATCGCTAAAAATACTTTATCCAAAATCTTTAAAAATAATAAATAATAATGATCTAGATCAATCAAATTCATATGCACCACTTGATCAAACTCCCTTCATTTATCATTGTGACATTAGTAAGCTAGTGAAGTCCATCTCACTCCTTACTCTGTATCAATAATGTAGATTGGTCAAATATAATAAAACTAAAAGATTCATTTAATTTACATCCTACTATAAAACACATCATATATCATGATAAATATAGGAGTAACCAAAGAATACATTTATTTCATCAACATATGAATAAATCTTACATTATTTTCTATCCCAATCTAGAAATAATGACTATAGTTTGTAACACCTAGGTAAAATAAACATTTAAATGCATATTTTCAATACCAATTTTTTTTTTAAATAATAATAAACCCTATTATAACCCATGTTACCATATTATAGTGTTTTGAGACATAACTACTAATATACCATAGTAAATCAAAATATAGTAGTCATAACTACACAAAAGCACAAGCTTATATCCAAGCACCTAGACAAAATAAGAAAGTCATGGTTTTCCAAAAACACATAATATTCCATGTTAGCATATAATACACTCTTATATATTGTATAAAGGAACACATATAGACTTACCAACTATTAAAAAAATGTTACTCACACAATTATGTAGTATGTACACAGTAAATAAAACAAATGTAGATGTAAGTTTAAACATAACAATTAAAATATGTACCATCTAAGTAAAACATATATGTATATTGCATCAGTCTATGACATCCCATAATATCATAGGTTACAAACTACATAAATACATATAACTAAACTTATGTTTCCAAGAATTCAAATAACCCACATAGTAACATTCATGCAAGTAAAATATTATACCACCTGGGCCTACCCTATTTTTTATACTACTTCCTAGTATACCAAATCAACATAACTTACATGCATTCATGATTAATTATTATATGCTAGATATAACCAATTAATTATACATTTAAACACTCCCATAACATGTACTATTCACACAGGCATTTGATACATAATACATATGACAAACAATCAATCAATCATTTGTAAGGAAATATTAAACTCATGAAACCTATTATAATATTAATTTAACATGCCATTATCTATTCTTGAATATTATCTTAACATGGTTATAGTTTTGATCCCTCAAATATTTGATGACTAGATCAAGTCATAATCTTACGTAAATCCTTAGGCATATGACCCAATGCAACCTTTTAAATTACCTTTTTTTTTCATACTTAAATCCATGTGTGGGTATATAAATATAAAACTCAACACACATGAAACATTGGATAATCTAAACTAACATCTGATATATGTTTTAGGGCTTTGAATGTAGACATTATTTTCTTAATTATATGTAAATATTTTAACATGGTTCTTAATCCACCCATGGAATTATAGTCATAAGAAAACACCCCTATATAAATATATACACACCTATATTTTCCTTATTAGTCATATAGTACTCAACTTAATGGTACATACACATTTTGTGATTTGTTCACAATTTATATGATAAGGAACTCCTCATATTGAACTATGAATTATATTTGGTTCCCTATTTAACCCATGCCTACAAAAAATCCATAAAATTATCCAAGTGACATATGTCATTAATCATTATGTATCAAAGATGAATAAGTAATCAATCATAAAAATTATGAGTAAATAATAAATACATTATTGTGAAGTAGTGAATTGTCTATATCTTATAAAGTAGATCTCAAAGCATGTTAATACAACATTATTTATATTTAACCAAGATTTAATTTTATTCTTTAATTATAAAATCCACTAAACTTAGGTCACTTTGCATATATATAATATTATGGGCAATTATTAAAACATACATCGAACAATTTTCTAAAGTCACTATATATGATATATAATCAAATCATGTTAGGATTTTAACATTGTATGTAATATATATGGTGAAAATCTCAATTTTATATATATATATATATATATATATATATATATATATATATATATATATATATATATAGTGAAATATTTTTATATTAATGTCACATTACCATTTAGCTAAGGTCCAGCTTGGATATCGCTTATGCAAACTACTAATATTTTATCTATTAAGGTAAGAGAATATTATACAAGAAATCGACATTTTAATCACGCTTGTATTAATCAATTAAATCCCCCAAAATTTAGTAATGGTGATTTTGATCTCCACCATAAACCTCTTATATGTATTTATATCAAAATTCGTATTGTAGGGTATATACAGTTCATTATGTAGATCACTACGAATTCATATAAGTGATGTCTTAGATTATTTAATCAATAATATTAATAATCAATGTCCTAGCTTATCACAACATATTGCTACATACCACATATAAGCAATGTCCATACATATATATTTATATAAAAAACTACATATTTATCAATATGCTCACCATGGCTATTGACTGCTTGAAATAGTAGAAAAACATATCAAAGGAGGTAAACCATTCGAATCTTAATATATGCATTATAACCATTGATTATTTCACAATTACTATTAGTCTTTCCAATTCAATATAAATCTAAATTGGAATAATATTATTTAACAATTTATGTCTCAGAGTACAGGTTTTGATTCTAAGTAATTTAGTTCATACCTATCTATCACCTCATATTAATCTAAGACTTAATAGCTATTTATAGTTTATTATTCCTATATACACAAGATCTCTAAATCTAAACTCATAACTAGGAGTTGCTACAATCTAGAAGCTTCTACATACATACATACATACATACATACATACATACATACATACATACATACATACATATATATGTTGTATATAATATAAATTCTTTATTATAAATATAGCTATAGACTATTGTTTTGAATCTTTTTATACTTAGTTCACTATTTTCCTATATAGTCTCAATTTGGGAAAACAAGTAAACTCTTAGCCACACAATATCATATATATATATATATATATATATATATATATATATATATATGTATATATATTCATTCCTATGATTTTATATATAATACACACACACACACACACACACACACAGACACACACACACACACACATTTCTATTACTACGATATGTACAGTAGAGGCATGTCATTTGAATAGTTATATATATGTAATTTTTAGTTATCAAAACCTAATTTTTTCATATTTAAGTCTCACAATTTTCTATTTAAAATACATACAAATTCTTATACATTTATGTATTCAAAAATACACAAACCATTCATATAATTCATATTTTATAAAACAAAAACAAAATTTCTAACTTACACAAGGTTAAAGATAGTGCCTACCTCTCAAAGCTCCATTTGAAGTCTGAGAATGTCCACTCTTCTCTCCCATTACTTTTGATAATGATCTCATTTTCTTCCTAATATTAGGTTTAGCCTTTTCTTACTTCTAAAAATTATTGTTTCTTAAATCTCCTATTTTATAAAAGTGGCATGGCTTTAATAATTTTAAATATTAATATTTTTTATTTTATTTCTTTTTCTTTTCTTTATTTATTTTTTATCCTTATTTATAAAATCATGGGATTTAATTTTCCTTTAAATTTAAATATTTCCTCTTTTCCCTTTACCCACTTTTCTTCTCAAAGGGATATTTACATATTTGTAACATTTTATTTCTTATTACTCAAATCAATATATTTACTAATTATAATTTCAAATTTTAATGACAGTTTAATGATTAAATTATACATTAATAATCTAAATTAGTCTAATAAAGTAGATCTCAAAACATTCATGGCCACACACAAGACAATTTCATAAACCATTAAATTATGCTAGCAAACCAAATTATAAATGACTATCTAATGAAAATAGCATTAAACACACTTTCATAACCATTCAATTATGCATCTAATCATGTGTTAGTTTCATATGGTGTGTGTAAGGTTCTAGTTGATTTCTCTATCATCCTTTGACATATCGATCTATGTCACCCTCTCTGATGATGCTCTCTCTCTGGTATGCTCTAAGGGATGAGTTTTCCTACATCCACCTCAAAATAAAATATGTAGTTAGTCCATAATAGTAATGATATACATTAATCATAAAATATAGCTAAAATGACAAATCAACATGATCATAAAGTAAACAGATACTTTTAACTAGCTCATAGTAGCGTGATCATGTAACCTAAGCAATATTATACTTTCCCATATAAATATATATCTAAGATTAGTTAAAAATAATCAAATCCAAATTTTCTAGCTATAGATATCCATGGATAATATAGGAAATTGGCCTAGTGAGGAATCAAGACGAAACATCATTCCCCCTAAAACTAATCATCATCCATGATGACTCTTATTTAATAATAAGTTTTGAATTAAAATAAAATTTATCAAAGTGATAACATGGTATACAATATCTAATTTAGCAAGTAAATGGAAAATTATTTGTAGAACTCACCATAGTTCCTTCAAGTTACACTATTCCTAGAGTATTAGTCCCACCAGACTCTACTCTATGACATCTCCCCATTATCCAAACATAGTCACAAGTATTACATAACCTGTTTGATGCTATCAAGACCACCCCAGGGTTGAGAACCATACAAACAAGCCTATATACTATAGTATTGGCCACTTATGTAAACCTGAAGGGTCTCATATATCTTAGTGAGAGTTCCACTAACTTCCCAAGAATACATAAGATCATCATACAATCTAAAACAAATGATCAAGGAGAGTTCTCAAAATTATTCCATTCCCTCTCCACATCTCTCTAATCTAGAGAGTGTTTTTCTCATTCTAGAGAAAAGTGTTTAGGGATCCTGGTAAGAATGATGTACATAAATTAATAATATCACTACCCCACATAGATCCTAATAAGTATAACATGTCAATATTGTCACTACTCCATGGAGCTCCTGATAAGTATAATGATGAATAAGAACTAAAAATATTGTATTTCCAATATATACTAAATCATGGAATACCCATCCATAGTATACATATGTATGGCCATACAACTAAATTTGACAAGTTTCACCTATCAAATCCTAGATTAAAAAAATCCATCTATCAAATCTAAAATAGTAACAACCAAGTCAATGTGAGGTTAAGTAGGATACCATCCTATCACTTAGAACTCATGCTTCTAATTCACTACTCTTCCCTTAGGTCTCCATTATCTAATGATCTCTAATAATTGAAAAATGTTCAATGAAACATAATTCTATGATAATCGATCATATACATAAATAATATGAACTAAATAATTATAGATGTACCCACATAAATATAACAGAGATCATATAATCAATCTATAATTGTATTAAGTTACCACTAGCTAAACATACTAGTATCATATTTTCCAACTTAAGCTATAGTTTTATATTCATAGTTAAGAGGTAAGGATATTAAAATTATCATAACATACAAAGGGTAATGATCACATCATGCTTTTTACCTTATAAGGAAATAAATGAAACAATAACTCCATGCTTGCTCGATAGAAACTCAATAAATTAAAAGTTTATCTCAACCCCTAGATTGATACTATGTTTTGCACCTCCTGTACCCTAATCACTTTCAAAAAAAGGTATAAAAATATCTCTTAAAAAAACATGCTAAAATCCAAAAGATAAATAATATAAATCTAATCAAGGGTGAGTAATAACATAATAGTTATAGTCAACTTAGTTCTTAATAATTTTGCCACTCTATGTGGTATGAAATCACAACTAAAATAAAGTTGTGACTCCAAATAATATTAGGTGAAAATTAGTGAACTATCATCTTGATAAACTCCTACATGCCCTCACAAGGTAAAAATAAAATATCACAACTCAATGTTTCCAAAAATATTATCTACTTACCAAATCTATAAGTAGAGTGTCACCATCTATTTCAACAATCAAGAGAAAATATAATACTATTCACAAGGATATAAAAATTCATCAAATATTACAATTTATATCTAAACATGAAGTAGAAACATTTGTCCCATTAACTCCCAAGAATATGATCAAAATAACATTTTAGAGATAAGTTCTAGTTTAAGAAAACACTAAAACATTTTGAGAAAAATAAATCCTCTCAATACCTTAATTTTATCAAAGGATAATGAGATAATAAAAAATCATTTCTAATCTAACTAATAGAGTTGAAACTCCTTTATAAACCACATAACTTAAGGGTACCAAACTAGAAACAAGGTTCTAAGACAAGGAATTCTCAACCCAAAATAATAACACTTTACTATAAGAAAAATTCCCACTACACTAAGGAAAACTAAAAATGGACATAAAGATTTTCCATTTCTAGGATTAATAAAAAAAAAACTAAGGAAAAAATAATTAAGTGAGAAGCATCCCATGCTTATTAATAACTCAAAACATAAAACACAAATGATAGAGGCAACTTACCTAATAATCAAGGTTTTAATCATCCTTGAGGTGTCGATCTAAATGATCAACTATGGTAGAAATCTTTTGTTTATAATTCATGAATTAAATTATATAATCATCTACCTTAGCCTCATATATAACCTACTCCATAAAAAATACTCAATAAACAAAGCCTATATCAACTCTGAAAGAGTAAAAAATGTTTGCAAAGTACATAATCAATACACCACACTCATTTCATGAATGTCTCATGCATAAAAAAGTCATCTAGAAAAATAGGAGAACCTACCACACCTTAAAACTCCAATCATAGTGTAACATGGTTCTGCACTAAGGTACTAAAAGCCCAAAATATCCATTTAATACTTCATGTCACTAAGTTCACACTAGTGAATAAAAAGACATGAAAACACTAATGGACTCATTAGGTCCTAGAGTTCAAGCCTTACCTCTTATAACACATTAAAAAACCCTACTAGGTTAGATATAAAAGTATGAGAAATTTATTTTAATTAATTAAAAACAAATACAAATATAGATTAAACCAAAAAAATATATAGATATCATAAGAAGTACACAAGGTGTGATAATAGAAACAAGCATAAAAAATCACATAATACTCATCTTTAATATCATGAGAGTACATGCCATAATATGAATATAGAAAGTGATCACATTAACTTTACTATAAATGTAACAAAACTATAGCCACTACTATCAAAGTACAATAATAAGTAATTATAACTCTTCATGACAATAACCAATGATAAGTACAATACGATACAATGTACATATAGATACATGGCTCCCATAGATCATAGTTTTTAAACTCAAATATTTA
>JARHVA010000705.1:4502500-4520000 GCA_037957365.1 Torreya grandis | reverse complement strand
ATGGCCACATGCAAGATAGTTCCACAAACCATTAAACTATGATAGCAAATAAAATTATAAGTGAATATCTAATGTAAATGGAATTAAACACACTTTGTTAACCATTCAATTACACATATAATCATGTGTTAGTTATTTGTTATGTGTAGGGTAATAGTAAATTTCTCTATCATCCTTTGACATATCAATGTACGTCACCCTCTCTGATGATGCTCTTCTTTTGGCATGTTCTAAGGGATGAGTTATCCTACATCCATCTCACAAAAAAAATAGTTAGGCCATAAAACTCATGATATACATTCAACATAAAATATAGTTGAAATGACAAAGCAACATGATCATAAATTAAACATATACTTACAACTAACTCATAACAATGTGATCATGTAACTTAAGCAATATTATATTGGCCTATATCAATATATAACTAAGCTTAGTTAAAAATATCCAAATTTAAATTTTATAGATATAGATATGAATAGATAATCTATCAAGTTTTCCTAGTGAGGAATTAGATGTAACACATCCAATGTCTTGGAACTCAAACTGGGCCTATTAAGCCTAAAGCCATTCTTGCCTACTCAAGACCCCATGCTCATCTTGGTGGAAAATACAAACATTCCAATTAGATTTATGGCCATAATAAGGTGTAGGAGGTTTTTATAAGAACTAAAATATTTGTTTTAGATAGAATAAAATTAAGATGTAAAAATTTTCTTAAGCCCCCCCTCGAGCTACAACATACTAGTAGTCAAGTTGAGTTGTCTATTCAAATGTTCATATATTTCATCATAGAGGGACTCAAGGTAAATTATCTTTGATGGAGTTTGGAACCCATATGGACTCAAGATACATAAAGGATATAATGGGTTTTATGGCCCACCTTTATGAATCATCATTAACATCATAACCATGTCTAGAAGGCTTACAAAGAGATCAAAGTCTATCATCTTGCATTCATATCTCCACAAAAAATATGTATGTGACACAAATATTTTGATGATATTTAGGTGGATTTATGGACTAAACATTTATGACAACAATTTTGGGATTGGAGGATTTATATTTAAGAACCATAGTTAAGATGGTAGACCTCTAAAACCCTGCTTAAACATTAAGATAGACCTGAATTAGGAAAAATGGAGATATTTTCACTCAAACACCCTAGGTTTACCTACTAACACCTATATCATGTGGTATACTTAGAGAATATTCCATCCATTGTACTAGGTTGTATAGAGAGGTGTATGGACCCCTTAAAAATCATGTTTTTGTAGGATTTTATGATGTGTATAAGGTACAAAGTTGTTTGGAAAGTTGAAAATCATTGGAGCAAGTGGTTTGATACTTTTTTCACCTTATAAAATAAAAAAATGTCCAAAAATCTAGTTGGTAATGCTTTTTCAAGTCCACACCAAATAACTAGTCTATAGATGCTAAAAAGAAATGGCCTAATCACTTATATAAGCAAAAATTACAAGATGAAACTATTATAAAGGCCTATGTCATGATGTATAAAAATATTTAGACCTGAATCATGCTAATTTACCTAGGTGAAACATTGTTGCCTAGACACTCTTGGAGGTAGTAGTTTAGTTGATTATTTGGTTCACTAGTGTTATTTAAGGCAAATTAAATGGATAACAATATTGGTAAATCACCATCCTTAGATTAGGTTTCCTTATATGCATTCCTTATTTCCATTTTCACCCCAATTAGTAGATCTTATTGATTCTTATCCATAAGAGATGGACTAGTGGAGATATCCACATAATCTAGAGGTATATCCAAACCATAGGTCACCCATAGCCTTGGACTATTCTCATGTTACCCCAAATTTGGAGATAGGCCTAAAAAACCTCCTCCTAAGGTGTTGGGTGGAGAGCTAATAGTTATGACATGCCTAGTGGAATGAGATTCAAGCATTATAACACTCACTGGTAGTACTTGGTCATATTAGAGATCTTCAATCATTTGAAATGTGGATTTTTTAATTAGATTTCATGCTAGAAGGCATCATAAGGTCATCATTTCAGGGGTAAGAATAGTTTAGTTATGTTTTACACTATTATTCATGTGTATTATGATGAGTGATGGTTATATATGGGGCAAAATTCTATCATACATATCCTTATTAGTATCCCTATGATCCATACCAACCCCATTATGACCTTTGTCAACCTTATACTAACCCCAATCATCTTTATAATTATCATCTTTATTTCCAAGATTATCACCCTCCTTGTGAGTCCTATTCACCTTCTTTGTAACCCACTTATCCTCTTGATCAGCCTAGTTAGTCTAACCATGTCACAAGACAATCCATTCAAATCCTTAATTAGACCTTATTTGGATTTGAAAGACACATGATGGGGATTGACAAGAAAAATACTTATGGATAAGAGGTCCTTAATCACCTAAGCAAGAGTATAAGAGCCTCATTACAACAAGCTAAAATGGATTGGGCATTCCTTATGAGAGAAGATCATTCAGGGCTCAACGGTAACATGTTAGATATAGGTGGTCTTGTTCTAGGCATAAAGGTGAGGTTATTAGTACATGAGGGGCATCATGTTTATTATCATCAACCTTGTTTCACCTCCTCTACCCCATATTAGTGTTATTTTGAGCTACCCATCATCCCCCTAGAGTCTTGATCAAATGATTATTAAAACCCTCCAAGTCCCTCACAATTATTTCCATCTATTCCTTCTTTTAACTCAATTCAAGAGAGAGTGTAGGACCATTCACTTTCCCATCAGCTAGAGGAGATTAATGATTAGACCAAACTTGAATATGAGACTCACCTTACTAGATAAGTTGATCTTGTAGAAAAACATCTAGCTCAGTCATTGGTAGTAGTATAAAAATGTCATCCTAGTTAAAGATACCCTCATTTATACCTGAAGTAGAAACACATGTGAAATAGGCTCCTAAATCTATTTTTCTAACGTGGACACAAGTATTTCATTCAAGGGAAAGAGATGATGACTCAATCATAAACCAAGGTGTGGAAGTGAAAGCCAAGTATGAAACCACTCAACTTCCACCCCTCCCTCCTCAAGAATACAAGGCATTTACACCATGGAAATCTATTTAGGGAAATTTGGGGAAGAAAGAAGAGGTAATGGTTGTCAAAAGTGAGTATCTAAATGAGCATGATAAATAATATATAACACCATTATATTTGACTCATTTTCTTGAAATTATTCAAGGATCTCCCATGTAAATCCTTGAGAAAGATTATATCCTTAAGGAGATGATTTAAGAATTTAAAATTTAAGTGTCAACTGATCAAGGTGACTTAAGTAAGATGGAGGAATATCTTGTCATTGGGACAACTCTTGGAAAGGAGGGACACAATTTAGCCATCAAGAATTCAAAAGAGGATGGCATGCAAGAACACAATGGGTCAAAAGAAGAATGTATACTTTTTGAAAAATAAAAGGATGATCTTCAATACTTTCTTGATGATATGACAACTGACCTCCATCTTTATAGTCCTAAGGATTTCAAAAAATGAAGCATTTGACTAGCTTGCAGTAATTGTAGAAGAAAAGTGTAGACTAGCCAATGGGGTTGATGAATAAGGTATCTTTGATATCTTGAAAATTGATCAAGTTATTATTGTAGATGAAGAAAATTCAAGTGATATATTAGATGTGGAAGAAAATGAATTCAATTCCCATGATCATGACCAATAATATGAATTTTCAAAAAAATTCTCAAACTATGATGTGCCTACTCCTAAATCTAACACTATCTAACTTGAAAAGTGTCTAGTTACACTGGACTATGTGAGGGATCAACTAGTGGACTTGTCTCACATCATAAGGTCTAGGTACCCCATATTTGAGACATATCATGATTAGGATAAAATTGAGAAAGAAAATATCATCATATGAAGGGAAGAAAACCCTCCAATCATTTCATCTCAAGGAGTTATTTCATATGAAGATAACTTGTTTGATATTTCTAAATAAGGTTATCAACCGATCCTCCCATTTGTATATGACTTATCACAACTAAGAAAAGATACTAATCCTTTTTGGCCTTAAGCTTCCATCAAACAAGATTCATCTATCCTTGAGGATAATTCTCCAAGCATAATGTAATATTTCCTTCAAACTACTCACCCTAATCAAGAGAAGCATATGATTGAGGTAAATATTAGATTTATCATACAAGGTAGATGAGTATGGGATGAATATGACTAGGTACTTAGTCTAAATATCTAGCTTATGCACCTAATAATGGATCAAGAAGATCCAATTTCTCCTCTAAAATGATATGACCATGCCAATGTCTCTAACTACAAGTGGGAGCCCTCATTTAGTGAACAATACCTAATTGCACTTTAGTCATCATATAGTAACCTAATCTCAAGGTGGTATAATGATAAAAGGATCTTCCCATGTTATCTTATATGAGAGGTAATATTTGTTCATGTTATATGTTTCTAATAGTTTATTGTCTTATTTCAATAAGTGTGTTATACACAAGTTTGTAGTTAGTTTCATTAGATATTTTGGTGTATTTTTTTAGTTGTTAATTATTAGGTGTTAAGTGTTATTTATTTGGTTATATTTTTTTTTATCTTGTGATTTATTGTAGTTCTAAGTTGTGTCATAAAAAGCTAATAATTTTGATAGACTAATCGGGTGCTTATCTAAGTCATGATGTCATGAGTGACTCTTATCATTTTCATGAAGAGTTAATGGGTTAACCAATAGATTGGTCAACCTCTATGAGTCATCAAAAATATTGAAATTTTTGCCTTAGATGACAAATGTCAACCCCTAAAATAAAATACATTCATGATAACCCCTCTAATTTTGTCCATGGTGTCTAAAAATTTTCATGGTCTTATAAATGTCTTTTAACATTGTTAAGAATGTTATATGTGTGTTAGAACTTGCTTGCAAAGATCATCATATTTTACAATTTTATTAGGTCATTAGGTGATGTAATAGGTCCCCATGATGGTCCTTGAGTGAGGTAAATAATGTCAATATATCTTGTGAAGCCCAAACAATGGTCTTAACCCTATTTGATAAGATCAAGAATCTTTAGCAAAAATTAAAGTAATTTGGATATTTTAAGGTTATTGGTTCTTATCCTATATGGGCCTATTTCAATCCATTCATTATGAGAGAGACCTTTCTAATCAATTTGAATGGTGTGTAAACTATGCTTGGGTCCTAATGTGAATCTTAATGATGTGTTTAAAGTCATTCTCCATGGTCTATTTGTCCAAGTCTATCTCAAACCTTGATTAGCCTTTTCAAGTTGTCAAATGATTCTCAAACAGCTCATACTAGTCATATTTCATTATAAAACCTTTGGATAGGCTAATATTTAATGTGTTTGATTATTATAAGTTTCTCATTCTCATCATATAGTTAGGATTAGGTAGTTTCATTTCTATGAAGGTTCATTTTAGAACTCAAATTCACTCCCCACTTACTAATGGGTCCCACACATGGGAAATTATGTTCCATCAACTTCTCCAAACCATACCACTAGTTTTTAAATATCATTTTACCTGTATTCACCCTCTTCCTACTAACCAATGTCATCCAAAGGTCAAAATATTAAAGAAAATATAGAAAAGAGGGTGTTTGTAGGTGTTTTTATAGGCTACATGGAATTGTATGACTAGTTATGTATAGGGGAGGATAAAATGTTTCATAATGGCTCATGTCATGTATTCCATATAAGTCTTATTATTGAAGGATGGAAGAAAAATCTCAAAACAAACATCTCCCTTCTGTTGAGCTTTTTAGAAATCTAGACGAACTCTTAGGTTTTCCATCAGTCTATATAGGAGAGACAAAATGGGGATCTAATCTATTGGGAAGAGGAAGGGGGTATTTTGACCTTCCCATTCTTGGAATTTGTCTAAAAATTCATGGCTTATGTTCTATGAACAAACACTAATAATTTGGACACTCAAATGGTCTTCTTCATCTATGTAGGGGTCAAATTTGCATCGATTTTAATGTATTCTTGAGATGGTTTTACAAATTTGTGTTTTTAGGTGTGTTATAGAGATCCTATTCTTAATTCCATGGTCTCATTCACTCCTATTTCACATTTTTGAGCCCAAAAGGTTTGGAGACCTCAAATACTACTTCATTTACAGGTTATAGATAGTTTTTAGAGTTTATATTGCATGAAATAGAAGTGTGACATGGTTTTGTATGAGGTGGTAAGTTCTTCAGAGCCCACTTGAATATCTTATTTGTTTTAACCAATCACTTAATAGAGTTATAATTATCCAGGAACCCCTTTATGTCATGTTTAAAGGTGACTATCCTAGGTGCATTGTGTGATCTCTTGTCAAGCATAAACAACTTATCACTCTAGTGGATATAAATAATTATCAAGTCAGGTAAAAAACACATAATATCCTTCATGTTATACTCACTCCTAGTTTTATTACCCTCAAATTCCCTTAGTTTCCTATGATAAAACACATTCTAATATTTAATCCTTAATAATTAAACCCTCATATAACGACCTAGAGGATTTTATGTAGACTAAATAAGACGGAGTCTTGACCGGATAAGATTGTGGAAAGCATTGAAGAGTCATCAATGTTAGATCATTTAATCCTAAGTGGTATTATTGACCCTTCACCTTGGTAAAGTTATTAAATAATAATAATAATATATTATTTATTAACATGATATGGAAACCTCATGAAAATAAATAAGAAATTTATAATTATTTAATGAGTTACCAAAATTTAATTAAATGACTTTATCGAGATGGATGGACCCATTGTTTATAAAATAGTCACATCCTTTGGAATTTAACTATAAAATAGGGTTTTACCCATATTTTTAATTCATTTTAATATGAAGTTATTCTGTTCATATTCAATTTGTGAGTTTTGTGAAGCACTACATGAAGAAGTGAGAAGGAGAAGAATTTATATTGGGTTTATTATTGTTTCTCAATTATTGAATATCACTCATGGATTTTCAACCTATTGGATTTTTTCACACTTTAAAATAACCATGCCATTTTTTTCATATGATTTGCCTATCCATTTACACTTCCATATCTCATCCTGTGTATTGCTACATATAAGTATACATGAAATATTTCATGGAATCATAGCCTATGGAGTGTAGAATTTTGGAAAGCAAATTATATTGAATTTAAATTAAATATTTGATATATTGATTTATTCAAATACTTTTAGTAAAATCTTGGGATGCCATTGGCCAAGTGTACGACCCATGTCTGGTGAAGAAATTAAAAAATTATTTTTTTCAATCATTTTAAAGTCTGGTTATTATTAAATAGCAATATTATGTACATTTAAGGAGGTTACAATTTTTTTAGACCGTGAGAATAATTTATAAAAAATATGTAATTTTTTTATGTGGGGCACCATTATACAACTTGTGATCTTGGAAAAATTCATTTCTTAGCCAAAATTCAATTTTTAAGTTTCATTCATCTTCAGTAAGAAAAATCAAGATGATTGGCAAAGTTTGGATGTATTTAAAGGCCTATTCTATTTCTTGTGATAATTTATTCACCTAAAAGAGAATCATTATGAATCTATAGGTATGTTTTTAAATTCATATAGTTTTTTGAAAATTATTTATAGATAAACTTTTTATTAATTTCATTTTTTCCAAACCGTGGGTCTCACCTTGGAAAAAGAAAGAATTACTAAAAAGTTAATTTTTTTAAATATTTAATAATTATTTTATTTATATGAATATAATATATTTATTTATATATATTTTAAAAATAAAAAAATTAGATAAAAAGGTTTAAATATAGATTAGTGCATGTATTGCTTTATAAAGCTTGCTAGAAGAGTTAGTGCTCTATTTTTTGCTAGAACATATAACTAAGGAGGTCCCAAGTTAAAAACATAATAAATTAATATTTTTTACTTAATCAGAAAAAAATTTAAAATTTAGTTTAATTTTTAATTCTATTTATTGTTTTTTGTGCCAAGTTTCTCTCATGTAAACCCCTCTCTGGTGTCAAACTTGTTTCAACTTTCCACCTAGTGAATCATATTTTGACAATCATAGTCATGTAACTAGTAAATATCTAGGTTTTAAAATGCTATGGATGCATTGGAGTGGTCCATTTTATGTTTTGGAGCCTTATATTATTGTTTATACATATTTTTATAATAATAATAATACATAGGTGGTCATTTTGAGTGCGAATCTTTCAAAACATAGCTTTATGTAACTTTAATTTAATTTTTTGCATTGTTTGGCATAAAAATTGTATAATTATGCATATTTTCATGTGATATTCACTTTATTTTGAAAATAATTTTAAAAAATCACTTAAAATAGTTTATTTTTAAGTATTTGTTTACTATCCTGGTTAAAGGGAAGTTATGGCTTCACCTCAATTTTCCTTAGATAAATATAAAATTATTAATGGAAATAAATATAATATATGGAAAATTTATGTTAAATTTAAATTTATAGCCTAAAATTTATGAAATATTGTCACTGAAACTTAAAAAAACCCTTCTAGATGACATGTAACCCTTGATCTTACCAATGCATTTCTGTAGAAATCATTGGAAGCTATGTCCATTATATTGCAAAGTGTTAAGGATAAATTCCTTCTCCAAGGTGGTAATTATGAGTCTCCTAGCGATGCTTAGAAAATCCTTTATTTTATGTATGAATGAACTTGCCTTTCAAAGATCATTTAATTAATCCTTGAATTACTAACTACACCTATGAAAGGTGATGAAAAGCTTGTTAATTTTCTTGTTAAAATTAAAAATATTAAAGCTCAGTTAGATGGATGTTGTATACACATGAAAACATCCCCTTGAACATTTTCAATATCACATCACCTTGGACCTATTATTGTCTATTAGTTAACTACCTAACTAGTTAGCTTACCCTTTATACCTAGCCACCAAACATTTTAACGTGCTCTCCTTGACTATTTTTAACCCTTTTTTCACCAAGGGATAAATCATTGATGGTCACCCTAACCATCAGTTTCCACCCTAACCATTGATAGTCACCTTAACCATTGACAGTCACCTTAACCATTGACAGTAACCTTAACCATTGATGGTTAGGTCTCCACCCCTGTAACATAAAATTCATCCAACTATGGATGAGCTTGCATGAGAAAAATAGAAACTTTCCCATGCACATCTCATGGATTTCTTTCTTCTAAAATGGGCATATTTATCCTCCCAACTTATAAACTTTCCCTCAAAGCTTCCCTCATCACTTAACAAGTTTTTTCTATAAATTTAGGTCTCTTGAGAGAGTTATATATCAAAAAATTTACATATCTAAGCTCTCTTATTTTCTTTATGTAGGTATCCAACATCCTAAAACCCTGTCCATGTGATTCTTAAAAGTCAAAGTACCATTACGCTACTCAAATCTCTTCAACACTCAACTATCAAATCTTCAACACAACAAATTTCATTCTTTCCTAGCCAAAGAAGGAGTTCTCCCTTCGTCTAGTCATCAATGAGTGTAGTGTTTACCATGTACATAACCTTTATATCTTGTTTCTTCCCTATTTTTAAATTTAAAAAAATCAAGCAAGAAAAATTAAGGAAACATTTTGGCAAGCCCGATGGGACCCCTTAAGGGTTCATAGTTCTATTTATTTCATATAGTTGCATTAGTGAATCTCATATTTTTGCTTTTTTGCAAATAATTAAATTTAAAAAAAAAAGTACAAACTTCATTCTAGGTATAGGTTGCATTTTCATCCTACATTCATTGCATTGTTCCTCATTTGCATGAAAAGACACAAAAAAAATATTTTGGGTAAAATTAAGTGCATCTATTGTTTGCCTATTAAATGCTTATCTCACCTAGATAATTAAATACATTATGAATAAATCATAGAGCACATATGTTACACTACCAAATCACGGCACCAAATAACACATCAAAACATACCGAAGACAAGGCCCATTGGGATTTCATCACCCTTTGGATCACCTTACCCTCGTCAATGATCCCACTTGGATTTCACCACCAAGAAGAGGACCCACTCTATTCTTTGGTAGAGTATAAACTCTAGACAAATGGTATCTATTGGCTAAGTAACTTGGCTCAGCTTCTAGTTTGTGAAGTGCGAGGAGACAACCCTAGTACCAAGCCACATACCCAGTCTAGTATAAATTCTTTGAGCACCAGAACTTAACTTGAAACCATCCTTAGATATCTTTTTTTAGTACCTAAATCATAAGCCAATTTTTCCCTACACACTCTTTAAGGCATAAGTGAAAAGTGATTTAAAATAAATCTTAGGATTAATTGCACTTTTATTATGTGCTTTGTTTGCTTTGGACTTTTCTTTGATTGCTCATTATTTGAGGTGAAAGGTTTATTATCCAGTTCTAGATTTTTCATATGGTTTTGACCAAAAAATAAGTGAAAAATCAAAATAACCAACCACTACATTCATCTGCATCCATGGATTATACCTCAAATATAGATAAATCTCCCCATGGTTCACCTCACCATTATCCTCCACCACCATTTCCTTCTAGAATCCCAACTATATATGAAGGAGATCTCAACTTCAATACCTTTCTCAACAACAATCCAATTGCATTACAACATTACCTTAACACCTTGCCCCATTGTACACCCCTATTTTGGTTCCTTCTTCTAAACCATCTCTTTGTATGCCATCCCACCTCTTGGTAGGAATCAATTCAACCCAACCATTGACTCAGACCTCTTCCAATATCTCATCCACCCAAACCCAAACCAACCTTCCACTACCAAACCAAACACCACTAGTTACACCCCATGGGGGTTTAACCTTATCATTAGTTACCTACACCTTATATACTATGGCATTATCTTCCACTTCAACTTCTATCTTCCCTTCAATTATAACCAATCCTTTAACCGATACCTCAAAACCTTCCTCTAATTAGCACTAGGGTAACCACCCAACCTCAAAATTCCCAACTTCCTCCTACCTCAAGCATACCAACCACATATTTTCCTCAACAAATGCTTATGATAACTTACCATTATGTCCCTAGCCCACAAGGGTACATATCAACCACCACTAAACCCTTTATGCCAATTAGTTCTTATGTGCCACCATCTCAACCTCTTGGTACCACCTATCATGATGTGGCTTCATCGATCCCATCTACTTATTCATAAATTTCCATAAACCAACCTCAACAAAATGTCTCTTAATTATGTGGTTTCTCAACCCCAGTTTGACCTAATTAAAATGCTAATGGATAAAATGACTAGTTTGGAATCATCCATCTCTATCTCAACCAATATTTTATCTTAAAACCAAATTTGCATTGAGCCTATCAACCCCTCCATACCTATTCATGATTACCCTTCTCAATGGGAATTTCCAAAATTTTCTAAATTCTAAGGTAAAGAGGACCCTCAACAACACTTAAGAGTGTTCTGGCATGTTTTCTACTTGATCACTTATGATGATGCTCTCCTCCTCTAAACCTTTCCCATGTCATTATCTGGGCCCACACTTGATTAATATAGTTCTCTTTCCACTCATTATATATTTTCTTTCTCTCAATTAGCACAAACCTTTTTGGAACACTTTTCTATAAACATATCTAAAAAGGTTTACATTATAGACCTATACTCCATCAAATAGTTTGAAGATGAGTCCATTGTTGATTTCATTGCTAGATGAAGAGGTCTCATTAATCAACTAACTTTCCCACTACCCCAACATTAAATTTTCAAATTATTTTCCCAAGGGTGTGATAAACACATTACTCCAACTCTCCAAGATTAAACCTTTATGACCTTTGATGAAGATTTTAGTATGGCCCATAAACTAGAAAACTATGCTATTGATGAAGGGAAGTTGAGGCTTCAAAACAAACATTCTAGTTTCAAATCCATTGAGTCAACCTCAACCAAAACCATGAACCCAACCAGTTCTAAAGTAAAAGCATCAACACATTCAATCATTTTTAAAATTGTACCTCCTCCACCCATCAACCAAACACCTCCAACCAACAACCCTTCTAATTACCAAAACCATAATCAAAATTGAGTTCCTTCAAAACCATTTACCTTGATTAAGGAATCTTATGCATCAGTGTTGGAAAAACTACTCAAATCCAATATAATCTAACTTCCACCCATCAAGCCCTTTCAATAATTTGATACTTCTCACCACCTTCTTGGGTGGTATAATGAGAATGATAATTGTGACTATCATCAGGTTGTTGGGCATAATACCAATAGATGTAATACTTTTAAAAAAATTATCTAAGACCTAATTAATAAATGGGAGCTTTTCTTTGACAACCAAAATTCTCCTTCAAACCAATCCCTTGATATCTTTTGAAAAACATTTCCAAACCATCCACCTTCAACCCTACACCATGAAAAACAACCTGAATCCTCCAATTCATAAGAGGCACATGTAATCAATGTCATCAGTAATGTGCCCATTATCGAAGAAGTTATTGCATCTATCACCTAAATCAAGAAGAACCACCTACCACCAATTCCTTCAAATGCCCAAATGAAGGAAGTAACTATCCCTTCCACTTACTTATATGAAACCATGGTTTCACCCACCCCTCCTATGGTAGAAACACCTAAAGAGATGGTCACTCCATTTACCATTTAATTCTCTCCTCAAATCCAACTTGAAAAAACACTTATCCCTTTAAACAACAAAACTAAGGATTAAGCTAAACCAACCATTCTACATAAAACTATTACCCTTACCACACCAATTTTAGAATCATATGTATCTTCCATGAAAGCCATTTATCAATAGATAATACCCCTAGCTACCTAATGATTTCCTTTAAAACCTTCCACCAAGGATAATAATACTAAAAATGATCCTTCTTAATCCCCAAAGGGTTTACATTTTGAAACTAATGACCATGGAACAATTCCTATTTATAAACCCTTATTTTGGCTGGTTCAAAGTTTGGAATTCACCTCCCAACCTAAGTTTGATAGGGCCAACTTTTGGAATTGTCTTCGACTCCCATATCAAAATAAGATTGGACCTTCTACTTCACTAGAATCCACTCTCAAACTTGTTACAACTCCACCAACTACTCCTCCTAAAGTTACCAAGGAACCACCTCAATTACCCCTATATAAAATTGGTAAATCACCATATGCTTCATTTACTAAGCCAATCAAACCTTTGGGGATCCCACCCACACCAAATACTTCTCACCCTCCTTTGAGATTGGATCTAACCACACCAATCCAACTAAAAACTAATCCAATTAAACCCATTAAGAAGGAAGGATTGCCTAGACCTCAAATTCAATGAAGAACCATACCAACTCCTTCACCTTTACCTTTTATTTTAGGACCACATCCATCTACCATTCCTATAACCTACACTTCCTTTAAAATACCATCTCCCTTTTTGCTATGTATAACAAGCCCATATCCTATTTTATCATCATTCCTCACCAACCTTTCCCCATCCACATTCCCATCTATTAAAACCTCATCATTTAGACCTCTAATTCCCAAACCAATTACAACTAATCCAATTCATTTCAAAACTCCACCCAGGCTTACTCCACCAACCGTACCTCCTGTTAAAAATCATTTAACCAATAAGGAACCTAAACCAAAAAACCAAGCTCCACCATCTCCAAAATCTTTATCAGAGTCTTATACAACTATATTACAAAGGATCCTACAAGCTTATATCATTAATTTACCTCCCATCAAGCATTTTGACCTGACTCACCAAAAGTTAACCTGGTCTAATGATAATTTAATTTGTCTTTACCATAGAACCCCTAGGCATCATACAGAGAACTATAAATCTCTCCACTCTATCAGTCATGGAATTTTAGAGTTAGATGATCTATTAGATTAACCTTATTTAATCCATTTACCTCTTTTACCACCTATTCAATTCTCCTACCAATCATCTCCTTCTCTACTCCCACCAAGAAGTGAAATAGAGGAACTGAATCAATTAACCACTCCTCTTGTCCATGATATTCATATGGTAACTCAGTTTAGAGCCCAACATAAGGACAAGGGTAAAAGAGTCTAAAAAAATGAAAAGGGTAAAGCCAAGGACACCATTCCATGGTCTTACCTTTTAACTCCTCAACCAACCAACCAAATGTAAAAGGCTACACCTTCACCTTCACAACCATCCAAGCCTAAGGTCTCCATTTTGGGAGTCCCTTTGTCTCCCAATGCACCTTCATTTATCCAATGCTTGGTGATAAAACAATTTCACCAAATGCCCATTAATATGAGTTTTTATGACTTAATTATCACCTCACCTCAAAATCATCAAGATTTAATCAAAGTAATGTGTTCTATAGAGGTTTAACTATATGATTCCAAACCTTTTTCATCTTTGATTGGAGCTATCCAACACATTTCTAGTATCACCTTTCAAGAGTCTAAAATCCCACCATATCATAACAAAGATCTGGATCCCCCTCTTTTTATTAAAACATCCATCAATCATACACATGTCAAAAGGGTCATGATTGATGGGTGAGTGAGTATCAACATCATCTCCTCCCATGCCTATGATAAAATTCAACTACCTAAAAACATCATGTTGGAAAGCTTGATGGTTCTCTGATTATTCAATGATACCTTGGCCACTACTCTAGGGCCAGTCATTCTCTAGATTTGTTTGGGACCTCAAACCATTCCTAAACTATTTTACATCATAGAGGGTGAATTTAAATATAATGTGTTACTTGGTCACCCATAGATCCATACCATGGCATGCATCCCTTCTACCCTTCACTGATGCGTCAAGTTTGAACATGAGGGATAAGTCATTATAATATAATTTTATCCAAGTCCGTTCACTTCTTGTAATATGATGTATCAGTATAATGATGTTCTTATTACACCTTTACCCTCTTCAAATCCAACCACTAACAAAACCACGATGTCAAACCAACACACCAACACTTATATTTTCAATAATGGTGAAACATTCACTAGTTCAACTATTTCTTCATCACAAATCCAAATTGAACACCCCTTGCAATCTACATTCCAATGACTTAAAATCAGGGAATATCTACTTTTATCTTTGGTTGCTTTTCCCACTCCACATGATTTTGGGAACATTTAGAATGATCCATGTTATGATCCCAATATTAGTACCCTTGTCCCCTTTGGTCTTCCCGATAATAGAACATATTTTTTCTATGGGGGACTTAACAAACCACTTCTTTCTCCCACCACCATACCTTGTATCCATCCATTCACTTCCAAATTTTCTTATATTTGCAACCTAACCTTTACCCAAATTTACCTTCATCAATGCACTTATAAAGGGTTTGGGTTTGGCCTCTATGAACAAGGATCCCATGAACTTCCCACTATCAAAACTCCAAAACCACATGAGTTCTTTGGCCTAGGGTATGTTCCCCAAGAATAACCCATACCAACCTCACCAATACCACCTCTCCCATTTGGAGAACCACCAACCTAACCAATTCTACCTCTCCCATTTGGGGAACCACCAACTTCACCTCTCACATTTGAATAACTTCTACCCTTATCAACCTCACATTTCTAATTTGAAGAACATGTACCCTCACCAAATCCATGTTAAGATAGTGACATCATCCCACCTAACTTTATTTTTATCAACACCATCAGTTTAGGTACCCTAATTTATCAATAAGAAGGTCAAACTAAAACCCTTCTTCTCATCCACCTTGAAATAATCATGCATGATTCTCCCACCATTAAAACCATACAATGTTAAGATGACAAATCTATTCTTACCTATCTGGGTGCAGAGGATTCTTCTCTTCATAAATCCATCCCTCTTGAAAATAAAAAAATGCTAAATGAATCAACCATAGATGTTAATTTGGGTACTTAGAAGAACCCTCATATTGTTAATATTGGTCAATCCTTAACTCCTGAAGAACAAAGAAACTATACAACCTTCCTTCATGACCATAACATAGTATTTACTTGATCTTATTAGGATATTCTTGGTATTGAGCCATCCATTTACCTTCATAACATCATCACCCAGCTCAAAGTTAAGCAAGTCTAGAAATAACTTCATCAAATCCATCCTTGTATAGTTCTTATTGTAAAAGAAGAACTTCAACGTCTTCTATCTATCAATTTCATTCAACCCATTGACTATCCATAATGGGTCTCTAACATTGTTCCTATCACCAAACCCACTAGGGGGCTCTACCTTTGTGTGGATTTCTAAGATCTTAACCTTGTATTCCTTAAATTTGACTTTCCTCTACCTCACATTGACCAATTTGCTGATCCTATTACTAGCCATGAAATGTTATCCCTCATGGATGGATTTTTAGGGTATAACCAAATCTTGATTGCCCCCAAGATCAACATAAGACATCTTTCATCACCCCATGGGGAACTTTATTCTATCATATCATGCATTTTTGGCTTAAATAATGTAGGAGCCACATATCAATGAGCCATGACCTACATTTTTCATGACCTCACTCATATAATAGTCAAAGAATATGTTGATTATTTTATCAAAAAATATAAACATCACCAAGATAACCTCACCATTTTATCCATCATCTTTGAAAGAATTATCCATTACAATGTCAGGATCAATTCAAATAAATACATCGTTAGGGTCTTATCAAGAAAACTTATGGGCTTCATTGTTTCCTTTCATAGAATAGAAATACACCTTATAAAAGTCAGAGCCATTCTAGAAATTCCTCCTCCTACTAACTTAAAAAAGCTTCATAGCCTACAAGGCAAACTTTAGTCAATCCACCATTTTATCTCCCAGCTATCTGATTGCTTCTCAACCCTTTCACCACCTCTTAAAAAAAGATACCTCCCTTAAATATACCAAGGAGTGTCAAAAAGCCTTTCATGCAATCAAGGATTATCTACATATGAGATCAACCATTTATTTATACATATCTACCATCAATCATTCCTTGGGAGTCATGCTTGCTCATTATAAAACCAACATAAAGAGTAGCCTATTTATTACATCAGTCACAGCTTCATTGACTATGAAACCTGATACACTCATCTAGAAAAAACTCTACCTTGCCTTAGTTTTTGTCACCTCTAAACTTCATCCCTATCATCTTAACCAAAAAACTTATGTCCTTACCAACACTGACCCCCTTAATTATATGCACTCTAATCCATATCATAACCAATATATGGCTAAGTGGCTCATAATTTTATCTAAGTTTGATCTTGAGTTTATTCTACAAAGGTCTATAAAAAGATAGGTCATTGTGAACCAATTAGCTGAAGCCTCTCTCCCTGATAATCAAACTCCTCATTTTTCCTTTCTATGTGAGTTCATAGCTACCATATCTCTAGAAGAACCCACCTATCCAATGACTATGTATTTTTATGGTTCTAAATGTCAAAATGGTAAGGGTGATGACATAGTCCTCATTCTCATTAACAAAGAACCTCTCTCACTTTCTTTCAAACTTGATTTCAAATGTACCAATAATATATCTAAATATGAGGCC
>JARHVA010000705.1:4460000-4497500 GCA_037957365.1 Torreya grandis | reverse complement strand
TCAACCAACACCCCTAATCACATACTAGGTATCTCCCTCTAATTGAATCTGGTAATGCATAACAGGGAACCACTAACTATAATATAGTCAATAAGTATCTATCCCCTAGGGCTCTCTAGTATAGCATCCTAATACTGAACCCTCTAGAATGGAAATATGCATCACCTTTATCATCTCCATACACTCATCCATGTCATCCCCCTCAATATGGTAGATGGGATCACCCTGAATAAGTAGACATGTAATATGGTGCACATCCTCTAATAGGATGCTTATCTCCCTTGTTGATAACCAAAAGGTGATAGTCACTAGATCCCATCTCTCAATGAGGGTGACTATTATCTCAACATCTCTTGAGAGGCAATGGTAATGCCACTTCACTCTAAAACCCACTATCTCCATATGTTGCTAGTCATTCACTAACATAACATCCCTCACCTTTGTAATGATTTCAAGCACTCGATCTCATAGGTGTATCTACTCTCATGCCTGTAAAGCAATTATATCATGAATTACATAAGAAACTATCCATATGAACATGACAACTAAAATAATTAATTATTTTCTCCCTTATATTGATCAAAAAATCAAAAGCTTTGCTTAAAAGATAATTCAAGAAATAAGAACACCATAACTATAATAATGTTATCTCTAAGAAGAGATGTTTTATTGCTCAAAAATATAGATACAACATATGCCTATCTCTAAGAAGAGATGCATGATTTCCATTTTAGGTTACATCTTCATTTATACACATTTTTAAGGTAGGAGGAGGATGTGGAAGGTCACCAATCTAGAGGGAGATTAAGCGGTTTGACTTCCATGATTTACAAAAATACAAAATTTGAGGAATTATTATTTTTAAAAAATTACTATTTTTAGATTGTAATACTAAAATTGAAAATTTTGGGCACTTCCATTTGGTTTTTGGGGGTGAAAACCCACCAAGCAAAGCTTTGTACCATCTCATGATTTTCCCCTCATTCTTATCTTTCCAATGGTTCAAATGGGAAGTCAAACAGAGCTATGGTGCAAAAGTTATGGCTCCCAAAAATTCAACCACCAATAAGGGTAGAACCATCACCTAAAATATTGCTCATATCATATATCCCCCTAGTTGGTCCCAATAAATTTCTACCCTACCTATTTACTATCCTCTACACCATAACACTATTTAAATTAGCTACCCAGCTTTTATAAACCCTATAAGATTCTCAATCCTGAAACAACCATTTGCATCTCTACATTCATACAAATAACTATATATCTTTTCCCTAAAAAACTATTTAAATCAACTAGTTATTCCAACAAACACTTATTTAAAACCCACCTGCATGCTCTCTTTATCTCATAAAAACCTAACCCCCCTTTTTGACGATTACCAGTTATTCTAACTATGGATGGTCCCCTTGGAGTATTATATACCCCTAGGGTCAACCATTGATGGTTGGGTAAACTACCAAAGGTTACCTATAGGTGACCATTGGCTATATGATTTGACCCCCCAACATCCCCAAAACACCCAAAAACACACCAAAGACCCCCCTCCCATGCATTTTTTTCTCACTTCCTCACCCCTATCAATCCCTTGTTGAGTTTTATAACTACCCCATTCTATTTATCCTTACACAATTCATAAAAACCATCACCCTATCTAAACCCAAGTTTTTCAATTCCCATATACAAATAAAGCATAATACCTAAATTTAATTTTTCCTTCTTATTATAATTTTATTATATTATCAATGGAGCCTCCTCAAACAACACCATACCATTAGTGCATCTCCTAGATCCATCTCCACCACATTCTCACTCTCCAAACACCAATCTCATCTTGACACATCACCCCACTCCTAGCAATCCCTGTTACTCTTCATATGAAGTAACCCACAAAATTATAGTGCTCAAATAATTTTTTGCAAATGACAAAAATGACTTTTCTTTTCTATTCCTTTTGTTTTTATCATAGTTTTAGGGTTTTGAGGTCCTAAACATCACCAATTGACCCTAAATATTGATGGTCACATAACTATAAATGGTTGGAGTTTACCCCCTTTATTTTTTAAATACCACCCTAAACATTTCCCATTAAAATTTTTCCTCTTCTTCACATTAACTTGACCTTGACCACACCCAAATAGGGAAACCTATTTTCCCTACACTAAAACCTATTTGGAAGTCACCCTCTCCTCGACCAAGAACTACATTTGGCCTAAAGTCCATATTGGATGTAGTATCCATGGGACTATGTAGGCAACATTTTATTTCCTTGTGTATTAGTATTTATCTCGGTCACACCCCCTACCCAACCACCCACTTGTGTATATTCACCATGACATCGGCCCATATTTTAGAATAAACCTATTCATATACCTTGTGATGACATTGATTTGGTCATTATTAACTTTTTTAACCAATTTGGCCTTATTTCCCTTTTATACATCACCTTATGCATGACCTAACCATTCATGTTTTTCTCAAGATCACTTCCTACCTTGGATACTTGAGTAAACACTGACCCTTTCTATTAGTTTTGATATGCATAGATTGATTAGCTATGACCAATGTTGGGGATCGGTTACCTTATCACTTTTTCTAGACCCTAAACTTCCTATTATCAACATTGGCCATTTCATGTCTTTACATGATTTTTTACCCTTATCCTCTCATCGTGCCTTATACACGTAGTTGCATTCTAGTACCTACACCTTCTTTACTTTTATCAAACCATGACTTGAATTATATATTACCCCATTGACTCCTAGTTTAAAGGGAAATACCCTCTTGAACTATCAACCTTTCATTTTTGTTTTATGACTTATTGACCTAAAGTTGTATAACAAAAAGGGGCAAAATGTAGACACCTAAAAATGTCCCCTTGAATGTTTTTAGTATCACATCACCTTGGACCTATTCTCAACCATTAGTTAAATATATATCTAGTTAGCTCACCCTTTACACCTAGCCACCAAACATTTTAACATGCTCTCCTTGACTCTTTTAACCCTTTTTACACCAAGGGATCAACCATCCATGGTCACCCTAATTGTTGATAGTTACCCTAACCATCAATGGTTAGGTCTCCACCCCTGTAACACAAAAATCATTTAGTTGTGGATGAGCTTGCACAAGCAAAAGATAAACTTTCCCATGCACATCTCATAGCTTTATTTCTTTTAAAATGGACATCTTTATCCTCCAACTTAGCAATATTCCCTCAAAGCTTCCCTCCTCACTTAACAAGTTTATTCTATAAATGTAGGGCTCTTGGGAGAGTTATATATCAAATTTTTTGCATATCTAGGCTATCTTTTTTATTTATGAAGTCATCCAATGTCTTGAAACCCTATCCATGTGATTCTCAAAAGTCAAAGTACCATTACACTACTCAAATCTCTTCAACACTCAGCTATCAAATCATTAACACAATAAAGGTCATTCTTCCCTAGCCAAAGGATTTCTCACTTCATCTGGTCAATAATGAGTGAAACATTTATTAGGGACATACCCTTTATCTCTTATTTCTCCACTCTTTTTAAATTAAGAAAATCAAGGAATAAAAATTAAGGAAATAGATGTAATTGTAATTTGATTCAAGATCAGTTGCTTTATTTTATCATTAAATTAAATATTGATGAAAAATTTAGAAATTTTATTTCAATTTTTACTTATAACTATCGAACTGAGAAAGATATCCTTGGTCTTATCACCTTGTATACTCTCCTAATTTAATAAGAACAAGTGATGAACAATTTTGATTCTAAGGATAATGACACTCAAGCACTTCTCAGTCTATGTACCTAAGCTTAAAAAAAATTGCTATCTTGTTCTCAACATACAAATGATAATTAATTGTAACATTACTTAAATATAGTTGGTATATTATAAATAATTTTGGTTCCCTGATTTTTTAAGGTGTTTAAAATAATGGTTTATATATCTTTTATCCTTCTTTTGCAAGTTTTATTTTATCACAAAGTAATAATGAATATCAATTAAGGCATGAAAGATTAAAAAATGTTAATTTTATAAGTTTACATGACATGTCTACAAATAATATTATTGTTGGAATTCCTTATATCCCTTCTCATCATTAAACTTGTGAGGGTTGATTACGTAGTAAGTAACATACTAACCGCTTTCACAACAATCATGATGCAAATTCCTCACATTCTTTAGAATTAGTTCATAGTGATGTTGTATGACCTCTTGAAGTTATATCTCTTAATGGATCTTTTCATATTGTTAATTTTATTTATGATTAAATTAGAATAATTTAATCTTTTTTCATTAAAAATAAATCTTGTGTGTTATCTAATTTCAAGGAATTTAAAGCTAGTGTTGAAAATGCATCTAGTTTTTCCATTAAGAGATTAAGAATTGATAATAGTGGTGAATATGTTATTAAAGAGTTTGTTTTTTCATTAGTTGTGGTATTCAAAGGGAACTAACAAATCCATATTCTCATTGATAAAATGGTATTACTGAATGCAAAAATTGCACCATCATGGAAATGGCTAGAACAATGTTTCAATCTATAAATATTCCTAAGTTATTATGGGTCAAAGCCATGAATATTATTATTCATATTTTTAATAGAGTCCCTAATAAATCCTTGCATTTTTCTACCCCAATAAACATAGTGTGGTTCAACTCAAGATTGTTGGCAATCATGCTTTTATCTTTGTCCCTAATATTAACAGAAAGAAACTAGACCCTAGTTTTTATTCTTGTATTTTTATAGGGTATAAAAGTAATATAAAAGGTTTAAGAGTGTATGATCCCTATAAACATCATATTATTGAGAATATGAATGTTTTTTTCTTTAAAAATCCTTTTGTGATTCCTTTATGGAACCTCATGAACATTATGTTATTGATGAACCTGACTCTTGTGTTTCTCTTAGTGATGAAATACATGACCTTGAGGAAGTTGATCTAGTTTTAGATAACTTAGATTTTGATGAACCCCTTGAGTTTTATATTCACTCTAAAATACCTAAATAGGTATAATCCCTAATTCAATCTTCTAATATTTGTAACCTTAATAAATTAACTAGAAGTCAACATTATTATCATGTATTGTTGACTATGTATGAATATGAACCTCAATCATTTGAGGAATCCACTAAAGATGATAGATGAAATGTTTCTATGCAAGTTGATTAGAATGCCTTAATTGAAAATCAAGCTTCAGATCTTGTCCCTCCTTCACTTAAAAAAAATATTGTTAGTTTTAGGTGGCTTTATAAGATCAAATATACTTCAATTGGTAAAATTGAAAAGTGTAAATCTAGATTAACTTCTCATGGGTTTACTTAAGACCCAAGATTGACTATGTTGAAACCTTTTCTCTTATAGAAAAAAAGAGTATTGTTAGACTTACTATTTCTCTTGGATCCAAAAATGATTGGGTTATATACCAAATGGATTTCAAGAATGCATTTATAAATGGTTATTTAGAATAATAAATATATATGACTTAGTCTAAAGGTTTCAATGATCCTAATAAAGAACATTATGTATGCAAGTTAAAAAATCTTTGTATGGTTTAAAATAAGCTCCTCGAACTCGGTATTCTAAAATTACATATTTTTTCAAAGAATTGGGTTTTTATAAATAACATTAGATAATGATCTCTTTTTTAAAGTTAAAAATGGTCATTTGATTCAAATTATATTATATGTTGATGATTTGTTGATTACTAGTGATCGAAATAGTTTAATTCATAAATATAAAGATAAACTAAGTCAAATTTTTTAAATGACTAATTTAGGCATTATACATATTTTTTTAGAAATGGATATATTTAAATATAAACATTTAATTGTTGTATCTCAATCTCAGTATACACATACTTCTTGTTAATTTTAACATGCTTTGTTGTAAATATACCACTATTCCTATTGAATTTGGTATTAAAATTGATCCTTAACCTGCATATGAAAAGGATAAAACTATTTTGTATAGAAAATATATTATAAGTTTGATTTATCTAACAATTGCTAGGCTAGGTATTTTATATGTTGTTAGTGTTGCTTCTAGATTTATATAGGTTCTTTATTTGGATAATTGGAAATTAGATAAATGTATTCTTCATTATATTAAAGAAACTATAAACTATGGTTTATATTCTTTATTCATTTATAATAACAATTTATATGTTTATTGTGATGTTGACCATGTTAGTGATAATTTATATCGTAAATCTACTTATAGATATGTGTTTAAGTTTGGTACAGGTACTATCACTTGGATAAACAAGAATCAACCTATTGTCTCTCTTTGTTTTATAGAAGCTGAGTACATAAGTATTATGGAAGCTTCTAAAGAATCCATTTGGTTGTAAATTTTGTTGGGATAACTTCATTTGGATGTTTCTCAAAACATAATTCTTCATTGTTATAACCAAATTTGTATATCTCTGGCAAAAAATCTAGTGCATCACAAAATAACTAAACACATTGAAGTTCATGTAAATTTTATCTAATAAAAATTCCTCAATGGTGATATTAATTTGTATTTCTATCCCATGGTTGAAATTGTGGTAGATATCTTCACAAAACCACTTGGTTTTACACACTTTTATTAATTTCATTGAAATTTTAGGCCTGTCAGAGTTTCCATTAAGGGGGAGTGTGCATGAAAATACTACTTCCTAATGGCCATATGTTGATTATCCTTCTCTATACTTCTCATTGTAAAGCATTGTAAATTTTATGTGGAAGTTATGTGATTTAAGTAAACTTTGTATGGAAGTTTTACTTCTATACCCCAATACATTAAAAATAATAATTTATCATGGAGGTCCATATGTTATAAATTGATTAAAATATGCTTATGGATTACTCATGATAAACTATGAGATGTGGTCTCATGATCATGCTAGCCTAAAATTATTGTTGAGTAGTTTATGGAATATAATTAATTTTTCTTCAAAAGGTGGTATTTGTGATAATGAAGGTTTTTAAATCCTTTAATTATATATACATTATAATTATTTTCTAAGGTGACTATGAGATTTATCTACAGTTAGCATTAAGGGGGAGTGTTAGAGAATTTAATCCTAAGTCGGCTTATTGAACCTTACCCTTGGTAAAGTTATTAAATAATAATATATTATTCACTGACACAAGGTGGAAAGCTCATGAAAATAAATAATAAAGTCGTAATTATTTAATGAGTTATGAAAATTTAATTAAATTATTTTATCAGGATGGATGGACCCATTATTTATACCATGGTCACATTCCTTGAAATTTCACTATAAAATAGGGTTTTACCCCTATGGTGAATTCATTCAAATATGAAATTATTTTTATCATATTAAATTTATGATTTTTTTAAAGCACTTCATGGAAGAAGTGAGAAAAATAAGAATTTATATTGGGTTTGTTATTTTTTCTCAATAATTAAACATCACTCATTTTTTACCTCCTGGAGGTTTTCCCATTTTAATATATCTATGCCATTTGTCTCATATGTTTTTCTATTCATGTAAAATTCTAGATCTGATATTATATATTGATACATATATGTATACATGAAATATTTCAATAAACACAATGGAATAAGTATGAATATTATGGGAAAACAAGGTTCAACATGGATCAATGCTTCAACCCAACCTATTGTGTAGAAATAAGTCCTCATAGTTAAAATAGGCTTATTGAGGCAGACCAAGCTAATGGAGCACTAGTTGTTAAGATGGAGTGTAGAGTGTTTATAGACATAAATGAAATCATAAGGTTCTAAAAAAACATGGTACATGAAGAAATCAAGGGAAATCAAGACCACTATCATCTCAGTCATCCCAAGATAAGAACCCAGTTAAGGTTCTCATTGAGTGCACACATAACATAATGACTATAAGATGGAGATGATAAATATGTGAGAATAATGAATAATTTTTTAAGAGATTAAAATGATAAAAAAAAATTATTATTATGTTAATATCATTCAAATAGGCATCAAATCATCCCTCAAGTGAACTATTCATAATAAAAAAGCCTATAAACAATAACCATAGGCTGACTATTAGAAGCAAGTTAATTGGACAAATGAGACACCTTATATTTAAGGATATGAGGTTTAATATGAATAATAAATCCATTAAAATTTTAATGGGTGTTGATAATTAAAGATAATATTATAAATAGAAGGAACATATCCTTTAAATGAGATTACATAGTCAAAGGGCAAGTCTGCCACCTACAAGTAGAGTAAAGAGGATATGACTATCCATACATGAAGATGGTGGTGAAGGAGTATAGAATATATATAATATTTCCTAAATTACCTCAATGACTTTATCTATTGGTTTTATCTTTGAGATAGATGAAAGATAACTTAATGACGTATTAGGCCTAAATAGGCTTAAATAGGACTATGTGTAAAAATTAAAGCCATATACTTGTTTAGAGACTGATTAAAGGCATAAATATATTTAAGGGGGAAGTAAGGGAGATGTAACATGGGTTTAATGGTGATGATAACCTCAAATTTTTTATGTAAATACTTATCACTTATACCTACAACACAATCAATGTCCTAACTTCTACCTAGAAGTAGGTCCTTTAGGAAAGAAAATGAATTTGAAACCTTACATGAAAATGAATGTTCATAGATGTAATAGGTGTTCTTAATTTTTTTATGTATATTTTTAGTACTTCCATTTAATTTTCCTATCCCCATGAACCAAGGAAAGGACCCTAGTTATCTAAACATGCCTATTAGGCTTAAATAGGCCTAAATAACTAGTGCCTAAACTAAAGACTTTCATATGTTTGTAGGTTAGGTAAGGCATAGAAAAATAATAAAGGGAAATTAGGAGAAACATAAAAAGGTTTAATAAGGGGTGAGAATATTATTTTATGTAGGAATACACCTAAGCCCAATCCTTATAGCCATACAAGCCTAACTACCCACAAACCCTAGGTAAAGAGATGAGGGAATGCAAAAGACAAAGTTAAAATAAATTAAACCTAAAGATATTTAAACATTTAAGAAATTTTATATGATTTTAAAATCCATAATCACTATAGTGAATAAATTAAATCAATAAGGTTACTAATAACAACTTCCTAAATACTCAGACTAAATAGTGAGTCAAGTAGACCTATAAGTGAAAATGAGTAGTGATAGTGTTTTGAGGGGATAAGGGAAAGTGAATAATGTATAAATTTAACTAAAAAATTTGTTTGGATAAAATTAAATCCATAAATTACTATCCACAAGTCATCTAATGTATTGCAACTTAGACTAGGCCTATTAGGCTTAAAGCCATTCTTTGCTACTCAAGACCACATGCTCATCTTGGTGGCATAGAAAAACACTCCAAAAACATTGATGGACATAATAATGTGTAACATTTTTGTAAAATACACAAAATATTTTTTTTATACATAATAAAAGAAAGAAGATGTCAAATTATTCTTAATCCCCCTTGAAAATACAACATACTAGCAGTCAACTTGAGTTGCCCATTCAAATTTTCATATATTACATCCAAAAGGGACTCAGGTAAAATGATCTCAATTGGATTTTGGGACCCATATTTAATCAATATACATAAATGAGAGAGTGGGTTTCATGTTCCCACCTCTATTATTCATCATTAAGATAATAACCATGTCCTAAAGGCTTACAAGGAGCTCAAAGTCTTTCATCTTGCATTCACATCTCCACACATAAGATGAATGGGACCCAAATAATTTCAAGATATTTAGGAGGTGTATGAACTAAACATGCATGGCCATAAGTTTGGGATTGGAGGTCTAATCTTTATAAACCATTGTTAAGATGGTAGACCTATAAAACCCTACTTAAACATTAAGACAAACTTGACTTAGGAAAACTAGATATATTTTCACTCAAACAACCTATGTTGAATTTATAAATACCTAGATTATGTGGTACACTCAGATAATATGCCATCCATGGTACTAGGTTGTACGAATAGGTGTATAGACCCCCTCAAAATCATGTTTTTACAAGATTTTATGATGTTTATAAGGTAAAAAGTTGTTTATAAAGTTAAAAATAATTGGATGGGGTGGTTTGATACTTTTTTAACCTTATAAAATTACAAAAGTATAAAAATATGGCTAGGAATGCTTTTTGAAGTCCACAACAAACAACTAGTCTGTAGAAGCTAAAAAAAGGTGGCCTAATCACATAGATAAGCTAAATATGTAAGATGATACTATTTTAAAGGCATATGTCATGATGTATAATAATTATTTAGACACAAATAATTATAATTTACCTATTCTAGAGGTTATACATATCTTTCATGTCCATTAAAGCATAAACAATCAAGTAACTAGTCCTAATAGCCTAGTAGGCCTACTTGGACCAATAAGCAGAGATGAAATTTGGTATAGAGAGATATTAAGGAAATTAAATATATTATAATAATGCTGTTTAATTGATACAATTGAGGAAGGAACACATTTCATGGTCATTATGAAAATAAGGGGTGTTTCTTGAACCTAAGTCAACATGCAAGGGAAGATGGGTTGTTAAGTGCTTCATGGGGAACTTAATTGGACCAATTTCATGTTTTTAACTATAAAATTAAATATTATTTATCATATTTAGACTTTTAAATGTCTAAAATAGGTCAAACAAGTCTGACTTAGCTTCTATCACTCCACCTCAATGCATAAAGGGCCCACTGAAGATCACTAATTAGGAGACCAACACATAGAGAGAATGTGAAGGACTACTATAACTACTTCTAACTAATGATGGAGTGGGATATGGTAAATAATGAACTATAACTATCACCTACATACCATATTAACTCTCTTACCCTTATCATTCCTTTAATTTATTCAAACCTTAAGGTCATTATACATATTCCTCACTTGGGTATGAGGAAACTCTCCCTAGAATTGTATTTTGTAAACCTCTTAGACTAATAAAATGGTTGATTCATCATATTTCATATTTATCTAGTGTTTTTATGTTTGTTTTATTTTCATAAGTGATATATTTTTCTTTCGTTTGTAGGTCCTTGCTTCACCTAGATGCTAATAGATATTCCATGCAGGTCATATAGCATAGAAGAAGTGTTGGTGATTGAGCTTCGAATAGAAATTAAATGTTAAGTGTCTTGGAACATACCTTTCTCTCATGGCCCTAATTTTCTATCCCCTTATCATATCCCCTATGTGAAACACTTTGGCCTAAGACACTCTTAGAGGTAGTAGTTCATTTGATTATTTGGTTCACTAGTGTTATTTAAGGCAAATTGAGTGGATAATAATATTGGTACATCACCATACTTAGATTATGTTTCCTTATATGCATTAGTTATATCCATTTTCACCATAATTTTTTTGTTTTATTTATTTTAATCCATAATAGATGCACTGGGGGAGGTAGCCTTTTAATCTAGAAGTCTAGCTAAGCCATAGGTCACCCACAACCTTGGGTTATTCCCATGTTACCCTGACCTTGGAGGTAGGACTGAACATCATCCTCCTAGGTTGCATGTTGGAGATATAACATGGAAGTTATATGTGAACTATGAATAATAGAATAAAGGGGTGTTGTATCAAAATAAATGTGATGAATATAATTATGTGAAGGTTTTGTATACTAAAAATATTTGAATGGTTCTTTATCAATAGGGCATGGGTAGATATGACATTTGTATTTAATATTTAAACATGAATGTAAAGTGGATGGAAATTCACGCATATCATGAATCCAATATCTTCCAATCAAGATATCATAATTAAGATCATTAAGCATAACTTGACATGTTATACATAGTTTTATAGGTTTGAATCTAACGTTTACTATGATTTGACATAAAACTTTGCATGGAATGTTATCAAACCCTTAAATGTTCAAATCAGAAGGATCCAAAACCTCAAAACTTATATTAATAAGATGTATATAAGATATATTACAAATGTTTAACCCTGATCCATTGTCAACTAAAACATGTTTTACACCCACCCCATTAATTAATAATGTAATGTAGAGATACAAGTGTAGATATATTATTTGTTGAGGTGGGAGATATTTTTGGAATTAAATAAGATTTTTGTGCATTTAATAGTATTAATTATGGAAGAAACATAATTTGGATTTATTATGTGAGTTACCTTAGTATCACAAAGTATTGCATACAAAATGTCTTTGTGTGTTTCAAAATGTTGTAAGAGTCTCTAAAATAGAAATTGTAACTAAAGAAACACTGCTTTGGTCAATAAAACTATAGCCATGGGTTTTTATAAACTATCATGCTTTGGGACCACATGTGGACACCATATCATGGACTACAGGGTTTATTATGAGCATAAAGCTAGTCGTAGAGGTGGGATGGTATCTAGATTTGTAAGTTTGAGAAGTATGAGGGATAAGTGATACCAATAATGTTCTCCTATGTCTAATAATGATAGGTAAGGAATCAAAGTGAACCAAGGATCATAAATCATCTATAGGAGACATTCTAATTTTTGGTAATTTATTTGTTTTCTTATGTAATATACCCTCTATGTGTTTAAATATTTACTTATTAATTAAATTCCACATAAGATAAAAATAACATGATAAATAAATAATGAAACCTGATATATATTTCAATTAATATAAAGCACCATGTATACATGTGTTTATATTATTTGAGTTTATTTTTAATTAAAGGAAACAAACATGCAAATGAAAGTATTAAACTTTGTTTTAAAAAAGTGATAAGATTCTTTGTTCATTATTATCATGATTATACCAAATAAAAATTATAACATATATGGATTTTAAATATTAATATAGGTCTTATAAGGTTGTAAATATAAAACCCTAAAGGTAGTTTAAGGTTAGGGCTTGTGCAATGTTCAAATTAACTCATGTTCACTAAATGATTTAAATTTTTAGGGTTATGGAATTTAATCCCTGGGTTGTTAAAGGTTCTGAGTATAGTAAATTAGGGTAGAAGTATGCGATAAATACAACAACTGATTTATAATAGAATTTACCTAGTTTAACCTTTCAAAAAAATTATATAAAAAAGAACTTATTTGGAAATTGACTAAGATGGAAGATTTAAAGGATTTAAACTAGGATAAGAGCTGATTTAATTGTGATGGATAGGATCCTAGTGTCAAAACCCTTCTGAATAGTAGAAAATTAATTAAATAGTACCACCAAATATGCTAGTTTCCTTTTTTTGGTGCTAGTGTCCTCTATATAGAAATATTTCAATGTTTTGGATACACATATGTTTGAGTCTGCTAAGCATGTTCTTATGTGCACAAAATCTAATTCACTATACGTGGCCTATTCTAAATTTATATGAAAACCCTTAACCCTCATGTTTTTATGGCATATAATGGCAAAAATTATCAAAGTATGATGTTAGTGGGGTAATATGGACATACAAAACACCCCAATGTAATTATATTTTCCTACATACCAATACTCCACGGAGGGATAAAGTTTGATGTAGTTCTCCCAACTTAAGTTCTAGTGCAATTGTAAGTGAAACTATTATGATTTCTAATTTGAGATCTTTAAGGTTGATTTAGATTTTAAATCTTATAAGTATAAGATTAGTAATGTTATATATGGTTGTATTCAAAATTAGGGTAGAATAGGGATTAGTAACCTTGATTGTATACAACTTGTTTTGAGTTTATTTATGTAATTTGCATCTATTTTCCATCTAGTAGATAAGGTGATAAAATTCATGTATATATAAATTTATCATGCCTACTCAGGTACTAAAATAGGTCTAGGATAAGCCTAGGTGATTTTTATTTTGAAAGATATCCATTTTTGGCCAAAGGTACGAAAAGAAAAATAACACTTAAATTGGGATATTAACACCATTGGCTTTACTGTCCAAATTGTGGTGTTAGTGTCCAAATGTCATAACTTGAGTAATTAGAGTCCATAATGCTAAATTAAGGGTTTGAGAGTACTTTAGGTATGTTTAGGGATGTGTATGGCCCACACAATTACTAGATAATTTTTTAAATAGGCCCTAACATAGGTCTAGGGCTAAGCTAGGGATGGGTGGTCTCAAGTAACACTCTTAGAACTCAAGTGTCATTTTTATATGATTAAAATATTATTAATATATACACATTTCTATTATTCACATCATGCATTTGAGGACCTTATCTGATCACAATTATGTACTTCATTGTTATATCTACCTAGACATATTGCCCCTATATGATACAAGAAACATTCATAGATTACATAGTTATCTTATCATTTTGAGGTAAGGTGACTATTGGTTTGTAATTATCCTCACCTCAAGATGGGGTTAATATCATCAATTCATGTCATATAGGAATCCCTTTCACACTTTCATAGTTTCATATTTCAGTGGGGGCATGTCAAAAATACATGTCTTCTACAATTATGCAATACTCAATATATTCATATTATACTGGAGAAATGTTATGGAAACATGTTATACACACTTATACCATATCTCTATATTTTTCTTATTTTAGTGGGGGCATAATAGGGGATAATTTTTTTTACATTTGTAAAATTTTAATTTTGGCTAAATTTCATAGTTATACTATCCAAATACACATTTGTGGCAACTCTCTATACACTGGTACCATTTTTATACCCAATTTTCATATTGAGACATATATGAGGTGCATATTCCATATAAAATAGAGCCTCAAATTATAAAATCAAATCAACTTTTATATTTCAAATACTTCTACAAACTTTAACCTACATTAGGATGGACTTTTATGGACTATTATTGAGGTAATCTACTTAAGTATCTAGTTCATTATTGGAATAGTTGAGGTGATTACATCCCTCAGTATCATGAAGTTTATAGGATGGAATGATAAAATCATATATCCACACAAAAATTATAGTTTTAAATGACTTGAATCACTCATTCTCAATAGGATATAAGCATGATTTGGTTCTATGATTAAGTTAATCTCAACTATTAGATGGAAACTCACCTTTTCTCCAAAGTTGTGGAAATTTTCCTTCCAATATTTATATATATTTTCACTTACAAGTTTTACTATTGTATTAATCTTAGCTCCAAATCTTTATAATAAAGCATCTTTCCAAATCAAATTTCATAAATTCAAGATGTTTGCATCGATAAATAGGTGTAACCCTAACCTTGATCTCTTTACTTTGAATCATTTAAAATTATTTCAATTCTATATTATATGCAATGATTATATACAATATCATGGTATTAATTCTAGGTCAATCACCAACAAATCATATAATTATGACACACACAAAGATAAGATATGTTATACATGGCCATGTAAACATTTAGTTTCTTTTAAACTAATAATTTCATTACTACATTAAATGGGGTGAAATGTAGAAACTAAATATGAATTATATAACACCTTAGTCTTGAATAATTTGTAAATACCTGAGACTTCCAAATCTTGAAATAATTTCATCTACTATATCTTATGCTTATTTATTATCTCTTAGTCTAACCATATGTTATTCGAATGACCAAGCCTTTAAAATGATATAAACCTACTTATTATCATCCTCTACAAGTTTTGTACCTATACCTATTTTATAGATTCATGGACACTTTCATCCTAATTAGACACCTACATCAACACTAGTGTCTTATGTGAAACTAAGTTTATAATGATAAAAAATCATCAAATTTGCAAATGAAACATATCCATATGGTTAGCCTATATCATTTTATGTGAGATATTTCCAAAAGGGGTTAGTATACATACAAAATCAAGCTCCATTCATTCCTCACATATCACTGACCTAGGAACTCAAATGAAACTTACGAAAGGTACCAATCAACCATTAAAATGTGGAAAAATTCACTATTTTCTCCTATTTCAATGTTAGTCATAGGTAAAACCCATTTATATGCCTGATGTACTTGAGGATTTCTCTACAAAACATAGTTTTTAAGTTAAAATCTTGGTCACTCTATGTAATTTCTTATCACATGTTAGATATTAATACACACAAGCCAACACATAGGGGATAAATACATATTTATGAGGCCTTATTTAGAGTATCATCTATGTGATTAGATCCTAGTGATAGCATAGTCTTTGGGGTAGCTTCACATTTTGTGCCCACTAACCTATTTTTCCCATAGTCACCCCAAAGGTGAGAAATCTAGGGCTTGATCATTTGATAAAGTGTTCTAGTCTATTTTTGATATCTGAACACACCATATTGAAGGGTAAAAAAACCCATAAATTTATGGTTGGTCTCACCTAGATATAGATGATATTATGTACCATACACTTACATATAAATCAAATATTAGCATCAATGCAATCATACAAATCTAGCACAATCTTTTGAGGCACCAAATTACAAATTTTATGAATCTAATGACTATTATAGGATCTTGATCCATTCAACTTCTATCTTGTTTCTTCACATATCTTCATGCAAATAGTAAACCACCTACATACTCTTATTTCTAATTTATTAAAATATCAAAGTATAGTTGTACTTTCAATTTTTAACATACCTCAGTATTATAAATTAAAAAAATTATTTAGCAAAGTTTGTAAACTAATTGGCCTACTATAGATATATTTATCACCCTTGTTCTTATTCATTTTTATATTCTTAAACCGATGATATATTTACCCATCCTAATTTAGGTTTATGCAAATGTGTGTTAATGTAACCATATTGCTTTTTGGTAGTTTGATTTGAAAATATGCTTCATTATGAAGCATTGAAGCTGAGGTAGCAAAAATTTTGAACCTATAAGTGCATATATATATATATAGGATACATGCCCCCAAACTTGTAAATATGAATTAAAACAGATCCATAGATCTTATTTCATCTCAATTATGTGTATGATCTAGTGAGTGTGATCAATTTAACCAACTCACATTATATATAGGGTGAGGGTGGATGATTTTATCAAATCTGACCTATAAATTCAATAAATTTAGATGATTTAATTAGATCTCACTTATAAATTTGGGAAGATTGAGTGATTTAATTAACTCAATCTTCTCAAGTAAAACCAACTACTACATTAGATTGGCTCAATAATAGTCTATAATTGTCCATATTGGGTATGATAATAGTCCATAATAGTATTTGAAATATGTAAAATGATTTGATTTTATAATTTTATGTTCCCTTTGCATCAGATATACACCTCATATATGTATCAAGTATAAATATGGATATAATAATAGTACCAATGTATATAATGCTTACACAAACATGTATCTAAATCATATAACTATGAAATATAATGAATTTAAATTAGGTGCAAGTTTATATGACATGTTTCTATAGCATATCCCCAATAAATCTTAGAGAATCTAAGAATTTGTGTAAATGTGGAGAACATATTTATGTAATATGTTCCATATGAGAACTAGTGTAAATGTAGAAAAAAATGTTTCCATAACATGACCCAAACTTAAATTTGAAATAGTTAATGTGTGTAAGTCAAGCATTTATGACATGCTCCTAATGATATGTCCCCTTTTAAGGTGAGGGGAAGTATAATATAGTAGTTACCTTAATTCAAAATGATAATATAGTTGTATAAGTTGTGTATGGATCATGTAACATATAGGAGTAACATGTATAAGTAGATATAGCACTAAGGCACATAGTATGTGATCACATCAAGTCTTAATATTCATGATGTAAATCATGAAAACATCTAAAGAGTAATAGTAAAAGACCAATAGGAAATAATGCACACATATAAGACTGCTTAAAAGTAAAGAAACAAGAAATGGTCCAAATAAACCTCATATAATAGGCATGTTTAAATACCACACAATCGAAGGGACATGAATTAATCCAAAATGTTTAGAAATGGCATATTTAAATTTCCATAAAATAAACAATGACATATTAAAATCAAAATAGGAAAATAAGGGAACATGGTATACACTCAATGGAGCATATTAAAATGCTTAAATAGTAAATATAATAAAATATAATATCGATAAATTAACACACTCAAGGAAGTGTATAAATGAAATAAAGGAAGAAGTACAAGAAAAAGTGATACTATAAGCCAACGTACTCATCATGCATATGATTTAATGAATGATTTGTATCATGTGTATCATATTTATATGATATGTAATTTGTAAGATTAGGAACATAAAAGTATTTTATGGTATTACGATAAAACCAACATATTATGTTATTATTATATGAAAGATATAAATTCTTAGTTTGTTATTGAAATTTTGATTTACTATATTGAGCATCTGTGAATGAAAAACCAACTACATCATATATTGAGTTTTATCTCTTACAAGTTTATTTTTCTTGAGTATGTTCATCATTTTAAAAATGTTGAATCTCATTATGGGATACATAAGATTCATGTATATTTTTGTGCATACTAGGAAACAATGTAATTTTTTCCTTAAATTATTTTTTTTAAGATGAAAGAATAGAATGTGTAGTATTTATCTTAATTTTTTTCCTCTATGCATGAAATAGATATGGTGTTTGGATCCTTATCAATGATATTTGTATCATTTTAGATTGTAGGAATATCTTTATTTTAAAATTCATTTGATAGAAACCCTATTTTTATAGTTATTGTTTTCCTATCTTGAATTTGATTTTGAAACTTTTGTTCCTATTCTGAATCATTCTTTTGTACCCACATTTGTTCTTTTTTCACTTTTTGTTTTAGGATAAGTACTCATGTTATGAGTGGGTTTCTTGATTTGTGATTCAATAATAAGATCACCACTATCTTTGTGAATTTGTATTTTTTTTAGTAAAAAAAATAATATATACGATGCATGTGTATTATATGATATGTGCAATAGTATTTTGATATCCTTATAAAATGTAGAAGAGGTAGCTGGGTCACTTTGTTTTGAAGTAATTCTCTTAGAATTTAACTTAAACATTTTTTATAATTTTGCATACATTTGGAATTATTGGTCATAGGTGAATTTGGTTTTGGATTATAATCTTGATATGGGTTTTTATTAGGCACAAAATTTCTAGGTGAAGATGCAAACACATGATTAAACTAGTATTTTTAAAATTTTTGGTTTTGGATTATAATCTTGATATGGGTTTTTATTAGGCACAAAGTTTCTAGGTGAAGATGCAAACACATGATTAAACTAGTATGTTTTGAATTTTAAATTTATATAATCTAATTTTCCAATGATGTGATCTATGAAATAAAATATTTAATTTGATTTCATAACTTTTGTATTAAATTTTTCATTGTTATGTTTTAATATTTTAAGGATTCAAAATCACAAACTCTATGTGCTTCAGATTGAACATTACCTTAGTCATTGAATGAGTGATAACCTAGAACTAGTTAGAGGGATGGTAGTTATCACCCTCATTAGGGTTAGGATGGGGAAGTTATTTTTTATCCATAATAAATGTGATTTTAGGAAAAAAATAATGATTATTAAATAAACTATAACTTTTTAGAGATTAGAAAAATCTAAAAAACCCTAAAGTACACTAGAAGTTGTATGGAAAGACACAAAAAAATAGGTTCACTATGTTTTTAACGCTAATTATATATGTGTGGTTATCTAGGGTTAAGTGTATTAGATTATATTTTTAAAAAATATGGTTAAATAAACTAAGTAGGAGGTTGATTAATATAACACTTAGATAAATAATATTATAAAGTTATATAACTAAGATTTCTAAAATTATTAAATTACAACTACTAATAGATATTGAAATGAATTGAAAACAAATTATACTTAGCTAGTTTATTGTGTGCATGCATGTATAGTATACAACGGGATATAATATTAATGGAATGTTATTATATAAAAACCATAAGATTCTAATAATATTATTTTTGTGACCTCAGACACTTGCATCAAATCTAGATAGTGACATCGATGTAGGTTTTTAACCCTACAATAAGTATCTTATACAAAATATTGATTGTATACAAATGTAGTAAGCTATATCCTTTTGGGTTTGTTTCACCTTTATTTTTATGTCTTCATAACATGTGAATAGTATGTATCTCTTTGTCAAATGATAAAAACCCTAGTTCTTCATTAATAGAGTGACTATGGGAAAAATCAGATAGAAGGCTCATGATGTCAAGTTTCTCCAAAGACCCCTATATAAATGGGAAGTACATACATATCCAATATTATGAATATGAAATCATACTAATTTATTTATCCCCTATGTATTTTATTATTTATTTCTAAGGATGTAATGTGTGATAAGCAAAGACATGTAGTGACCTATCTTGTAACTTGGATAATATGGATCATGGGCTACTCCTTGAATGTTTCAGACATGTAAAAATAATGGTTCTATGGTTTATATATATATATATATATATATATAAACCATAGAATATATATATATATATATATATATATATATATATATATATATATATATATGGACATGAATAAGTTAGGTTTTGTCAATTTAATTCTTGATTAAGTAATTTTTGGTATATTTCCTTGTGAATTATGTGTTTTCCATGTGATTTATAGGTGAGGAATGAATGAGGATTGATCTTATATTTATACATATATATTTTTGAAATATATCACATTAAATCACTTAGGAAATTTAGGATGTATTTATTTTGAAAATTTGGCTGAAATTTTGGAGTTGACACTTCTTAGGAAAATGGGACACTTGTGTCAATATATGTGTCTGTATAGGATGCAAGTGTCTAGTAAGCTAGAAAATACATATAGATCTAATTATTTTAGTGAAGGATAATAATTAGTTTTAGATAATTTTTAATATTATATAAGTCTTATTCATCAAAATAAAAATGACTAGACTAAGATATAATTAATTATGCACAAGGAGATAGTGAACACAAGCCTTTCGATAGGGGCCAAGTATAAAAATAAAAGGAATAACCATGATAGGTATTCTATAAGTATATAATACTGAGGTACTATATAATTCATATTGTATTATCTACACTTACATTTTTATTTTGGGTAGGGAAGATAAAATTATTCAACCCTAATGAATATGGGGAAAAATATGGAATGCACTAATCTAGATAAATAGATATGTAAAATAGAGAACCATCAAGCCAAGTTAACTTAAATAAAAGGAATTCACTACTCCATATTTCTTATATATTCAATCATATTATTCTTCTCAATTTTTCTCAAGTTAGATTCATTTAAATAACAATCATGATCAAAAGCTGTTGAAAAATGATCATTCCCCCATCATGAATGTAGGTTTGATTGTATAGTTTTTGGTAAATGTAGGATAAAAAGCATGATCAAAATATAATTAATGTTTAATCCTAAATTAGATTAGGTTAAGGTACAAGGGTGATAAACTATCTCTATAGCAAGATAATTAGATGTTAAACTTAGATATCACATACACTGAATTCATTAAATTAAGATAGGCTAAAAATAATAAGTACAACTATTATAGATATGAAAATGATAAATAAATAATTTACTTAGTTGGTAAAGATGATAATGAAATTATAGATAGAGAATAGATAAGATTAAGACTAGAATAATATTCTATTACAATCATTAGATTTTATATTTAGGGCCTCTAGAGCTAGGAACACTAATCTCATCATGGGACAATTGTGTTGATGTTATTATGTGATATTGACACATGTGTCCTATATAGAATACCTATTATGAAAGGATTAAACCATGTGGATGATTATTTATTTGTATTAACCTTTACTCAAGTACATTTATATTAAGGTCATGGACTGTTACTCCTCATAAAATTATAAAACCCTAGTTCTTCATCCTCATAGTGACCTTGGGGAAAAATGGGTTAGTGGGTACATGTTGTCAATTTGATCTAAAATACCATTATATCAATTAATATTCCATACATATCCAATAATTGAATGAGGGATTAAGAATAGTGTAGTTCTCCCCTATGTTTTGGATTGTGTGAGTCATACAATATGTTCAAAGTAAGTACAATAGGGACCTAGATTATAACAGGGAAAATAGGGATTTTAGGCTACTCCTTTATTAATTCAGACCTATAGATGCATTTTCCCTATAATAGATATGGAATTAAGATAAAATATGGAATATTTAATCAATTGAATGATTGATCAAATGCTTTTGATAAGTTTTCTATGTCTCTTTCGATATTTTATAGGTGAAAATGAATGAAGGTTGATATTGTATTTATATCTTTCCCTTTAATAAAGTAACACACATAAATCAATTGGACCAACCATTGGGATATATTTCATTTTAAAATTATATGAATTTGGGGAACATGACACTTACTTCAGAGGAGGACACTTGCATTAACATAGGTGGATATCTAGGATACTAGTGTTCTAGGATTAACAAATTAGGTTTTATGTATTTTAGGAAATATATTAGGTCTATGCCATTAACATAATATTTTTTATACCAAGATATCATCTAAGGGGCACAATATAAACTAGGTGTGAAACTTATGAAATTAGAAAAGGTATGAAAGTGAGAGGAATATCCAAGGTCTGAGTTTTCCAAGTGCACAATATTGAGTTGTTATTTAAAACATAAATATCATCAATATTCCTCCCACTTTTAATTTAGTAATGAAAATGTTGGTTTAAAGGAGAAGAAATGCATACCTAGGTGTGCATAACACACCTTGCCTTTACGTGAGTCCAAATTGAATACTTTGTTTATGAGTGACATGTAACCAAGAACATGTTATAATACATAATTAGTGTATATAATATAAAATTTAAAGTATTAAAAAGATTGAAATTTAATGAGTAAGGCTTAGGAGTACCCCTATTTATCGATGTAACTATCTTGCCTACTAGGAAGTTGGTTTGAAATATATATCATTATAATGATCTAAGAACTATATTGGAACAAATATGTATAAATATGGATTGTGCATATATATAACGAGATAGATAGAAATATATATTTGAAGTCACATGCCCTTGACCTTAGAGAAAAGGTGAGTTTCCACCCAAAATTTAAGATTAACTCAATTGTGTAACCCAATCATACTTATAACTATTGTAAGAATATTCACTGAGAGGGGAGGTTAATTACTATTTATAAACTTTATTTCAATTATAATTTAACATTATTTAAACCATGAAAGAAATATAGTGATATAACAATGCATAAAGAACCATTTACATAAGCATGAAACAAGAAAACACATATATGAGTGGGAAACCTTGAAGGGGAAGAAAACCCACTATGATATCTACAAATGAAATAAAATAATATAAAAAAAAATAAAAAATTTATTTTAGCACCAAATCATCTTGGATCATCAACTCCAATAAAGTTAAGCACCCACTTGACTAGGCTTTAACAAGCACATATTTGCAAGGAATCACGAACTCCCTAAGTCACTCAAAAAAAATAAACCACCTCATCACATTCACACCTATGATATTATACTATGTTATATAAATCAAATAAATAACTCCTTATACTAAATTATGCAATATTTTATTCCCTTGTGTTTGATACTTAAAATAGGCCTAAACTTCCTTATATATATACTAGTCTCATGGTCACACACTACTTGGTCAGCCACACACATTCAAAATCTTATTTTAGACAAAAAAATAGTTATTATAACATATTATTAAAATTTTTAAATCATAATTTTAATCCATTTTGGTCTACCAAAGCTTAATTATGCCTTATTTCTTCTTTAGGGCACATGGTCTAGGAGACCTAATTGTATTAGGTCTATCCTTTTAACACCAAAATTTGATCTCCTTGGGCCATAAATGACTTTCTCCAACAATAAAAAACCATTAAAAAACCTAACCAATGAAATTTTATGACCTCATCCATGCTTTATTTGAATCTTATCCTTTGTTCATGCCATGAAATCTCTCTTAGGACAAACTACCTTATTAAGCATGTGTACCTCAAAACTTTGTCTTATAATAAAGAAGATTAAACACACTAATATAATAAATTATGATAAATGAAACATTTAAATAGATTATAAATGACTTAATATTCATCACCAAATTATTTTAACACCATATCTCAATATATAAAGGCTCAATAACATTTTTACAACTCGCTTACTTAGAATTACCATTTCACCTCAAAAACTAGTCATGATGAATTAGACCTCCAACACCATATACACACATTTAATGACTCATTATGAATAAAATAATTCCTATGAGATATATAAAACATCATTATATATAAAATTAATATGGTCTAATGACAAATATTGGTCTTGTAGACCAATATCTTGACCTTATCTCACAGTTCTATCTAAACCAAACATGCCACTTTGTGAGAAACATTTTTACCATATACACTGACCTAAAAATTTTATCCAAAGCATGATAATGATATATAATTCATAAAATACTTATTCATGCACTTTATTTCATCAATCTATCATGCACAGACCCTTAAATCTATCTCTTCATCTCTGGTTGGGTTTTACACTATTCACACCATTAGGTCTATCTACGATTGGCTTATTTAGATGACAAAATTAGAACTCTTGACGGATATAAAATATCCATAAATTATCATGGACATGTAAAGTGAGTATCTATCTTCTTCTACCATCCATTTTCTTTTCTTGACCAATGCAAATTTTTAGAGTTATAGTAATTTCTTGATAAATAAGCTTGTATCTATGCATTTTATCTCTCATCTAACTAACCACAACCACCTAAAGGTACTTTGGAGAGTTGACTAAATGATCCAATATATTATCTAGGTAACTGAAACTATCCTAATCCATTTTGATAAAAATATTTTATATTGGGTTCTTATTAGGGTTTTAGAGAGGTTTAACATAGGTTTTGGTGTTAATGATTATTCATAAAGGACTGACACTTGAATCCAAAAATAATGATATATATATTAGCTATGACCCTTCCCCATCTCTCTATAACATCTCAAACATGTTCCAATGAATGCCTAAAAGTGTTCCTTGGGTTTAAGACCTCATTTTATGAGCTTGAGAAGGACTAAAATGGTGATTCATGAACTATTCCTTCAAATCATAGCTTAAAACCTTTTTAATAATACATAAAACAAAATATCTTACCTTTTTCCATACTCACACATGCATACTTTCCTTTAAATCTGATCTTCATACCTGATTAGGATAGGTAAGGTATAAGATTGATTTCAGTGTAATCTTGCATTGATGGTTATACCCCTATAGGTTCACCTTGAAACTCTCATGATTGATTATATACTTTATTCATGTACTAATTAAACAATTACATACAACCTTCACATTCCTATTTTCATTCATTTCACCATGCATGTACCTATGCATGTCATCACTAGGCTTCATATGCACTTGACATCAATGACATTGCCTTCTATGTAGACATAAAACATTAGTTTCTTTCAAATTGTCTCTTTCTCTTTTTCTCATGAAACATTATTCCATGTAATTATCAAAACACACACTACCAACTATTCTTAATCACCTTTGACATCAACCTTCATAAGATATAGTTTTGACATCAATGATAATACTTAACAATCTCCCCCTTTGTCATTGATGGAAACCACTCTTAAAAACTTCTCTCAATAGGCTATTTCTCTCCCTTTCTAAAATTTATCCCCCTTTGACATTAAAGACAAAAATATAGTTGAGACTTCTTGGATCACACCTCTTTCAACTAGAAAAATCATCACATAGGATTATGAGTCAACTAATCATCATATAAACATGCTACACCTGTCTCTATGTAGACCTTTTTGGCATTACTCACTTGTTCTTTGAGATAATGAACCACATGAATACTTACTCTTAATCACATGAATTCCTTATCGACAAACTAATCAAATGATGTCTTTAAAAGTGGCTTTGTTAGGAGTATCTACAAACTAATCCTTCATAGATACATACTCAATCTTGACATTTTTTTCAATTACATGTTCTCTTAGGAAATGATACCTAGTGGGAATGTTTTGAGTCCTTGATTATATAATTAGGTTCTTTGATACACTTATAGTACTTATATTGTTATAAAAAATAGTACTAAGACTATCATATTCCACTTTATAATCCTTTAAGGTTTGCCTCATCCATAGGAATTGAGTGCAACATGAAGCTATTGCAATGTAATTAGACTCATAAGTAGATAATGCCATTGATAGTTACTTCTTGATTATCCATCATACTAGGCACTGCCCTAAAAAGAAAGCTCCTCCATTAGTGTTCTTCTTATCAGCTAGACTCCCTTCCCAATTTGTATCTATATAGGTTGTCAAGTTAAACTCCTTGATCCTTGGATACCATAACCCAAAATAAATAGTTCCCTTGAGATAAATAAGTATCATTTTGACTACTTGAAAATGATTTTCCTTTGTGTCTAGTTGAAATATTCCCATAAGACATACCACTTGCATGATGTTAGGTCTATAGGTAGTATTATATAGCAAACTTGTAAATCCTTGACCTATATGATGTCTGATTGACCTTTGGAGATTCATCTTCTTTACTAAACTTACACCTTATGGTCATAGGTGTGCTAAAAACCTTGTAGTTTTCCATCTCAAATTTATTCAACATCTCTCTTATGTATGTAGCTTGTGAAATGAATATAACTCTTTCTGATTGATTTATTTGTAAACCAAGAAAAAATGATAGTTCTCTTAGCATGGACATATAAAAATCCTTATTCATCACATATGCAAATGTCTTAGTCGTACTCTCATTATTTTCATAAAATATGATGTCATCCACATAAACAACCACTATCAAATGATGATCATTTTATATGTTTATGTATAAATTACTATATGTAATTCCTCTCTTGAATCTTTGGTCCAATAGGTACTTGTCTAATCTAGTGTACCAATCTCTATGAGCTTGATTTAAACAATAAACATGAATTTTTAATCTACATACATATTCCTTATTACTTGACAATAATAAACCCTCATGTTTCTCTATGTACACCTCCTCTTACAAGTTCCCATTCAAAAAAGTTGATCTAGCATCCTTTTGGTACACCTTGAACCATTTGAATCTTGCATATGCTAGAAACAATCAGGTAGCCTCCAACATTACTACTAGATTAAAGGTCTCATCAAATTTTACCCCTTCTAAATGGCCATACCCCTTTCATACTAATCTAGCCTTATTCCTAATTACTTCTCCATATTCATTCAACTTAATCCTAAACACCCATTTTATGCTAATGAAATATTTGTCTTTAGGCCTAGGAACTAGTTCCCAAGTCTCATTATTTTATATTTAATCTAACTCCTCATTCATATCACCTATACAAAACATGTATTTCATTAATTCTACAAGGTTCTTATGTTAAATCATAGACAATAGATCAACATTCTATTGATTTAGGTTACTTACCATCTTTATCCTAGTTTACATACCTACATCCTTGTTGCCAATGATTTTTGATTTAGGATGGTCTCTCCAAATATATCTTTAAGGTATTTTTTAATCTTATCTTTCCTAAAATTCTTATTCTTCCTCATCTATCTCTATTATTTCTTCTTCATTATTGAAGTCAAAATTATCTGATACATCCTTTGACCGAGAGTGTGATTTCTTCTTCATTATTGAAGTCATTTTTGTAGAATTTATAGGTTGAGATTATTGACGAGTATCCCAATAATATTATTTAATTAGAATTTGAATAAAAATTACCTGATTCTTCCTCATTTCTTTTGATGAAGCATTTATTTACAAATACTGTAAAATGTTCCACATTAGTAGGGCTACCTTTCCATAGTTCATTAGGGGTATTATTACCATTAATACTTATATGTACTCTATTCAAAATGTAAACTACAATGTTCATTGCCTATCTCTAGTATCCATTATATAATCTTGATTCATTTAGTACAACCCTTGCCATTTCTTGAACTATTCTATTAGTTATTTCCACTACCCATTTTACTGAGCTATCCTAGCTATTGAGAACTATATCCTTATCTCATGGACCTCATAGAATTCATGAAATTCATTGGACCAAAACATTCCTCATTTATTAGATCTTGGGCATTTGATCTTTACATTTTTTTCATTCTCAACTAGAGACTTGAATACCTTGAACTTATCAATATCTTATTTTTCTTTCAATAATACTACCCAATTCATTCTTGTGTAGTCATCTATAAGTAACATGAGATAACTACCTCCTTGAATGCTTTGGATTATTTTAGGACCACATAGATTAATCTATATTAAATCTAAAGGTTTTGTATTAGAATACTCATTAGACTTGAACCTCCTTCTATTTTGCTTACCATGTTGATATGGATTTCAAAGTGTTTTTGTAGGTTTGGTGAATTTATGCATATTCTGCATAGGATTATTTTAGTTTATTTTGAGCATATTATCAAAATTTAGGTGGACAATCATTCTATGTCATATAAAATATTTAATAATCTTGCTCATAAGGCATCTCTCCTTCTCGATCTGATTCAATATATAAAGATTGTTCGCAATCCTCTTAGCATTGATAATTAGCCTTCCTAATTTGGTTCTCCTTATATCACACCCTATATCACGAAAGGTTTGTGTGTGTCCTTTGTTTCAAATTTAACTTATACTAAACAGGTTGGGTTTTAAGCCTTCCACATAAAACACATTATATGTCTTAGTCTTCCCATTTTCTAAACAAAAGATATCCTTGCCAACAATATTGGAAGTTATGTTATCTCCAAATATCACTATCCCTGCAACATTATTATCTATTGAAATAAAATTTCTCTTGTCCCCTCTCATGTGGCTTAAGAAACCTCTCTCTCTCTCTCTCTCTCTCTCTCTCTCTATATATATATATATATATATATATATATATATAGTGGTTTCTTAAGCCACATGAGAGGGGACAAGAGAAATATTATTTCAATAAATAATAATGTTGCAGGGATAGTGAGATTTGGACATAACATAACTTCTAATATTGTTGGCAAGGATATATTTAATTTAGAAAATGGGAAGACTAAGACATATAATGTTTTTTATGTGGAAGGCTCATATATATATATATGTATATGTGTATATATATATATATATATATGTATATATATATATGTATATATATATATATGTATATATATATATATGTATATATATATATATATATGTATATATATATATATATATATATATATATATATATATGTATATATATATATATATATGTATATATATATGTATATATATATATATACATATATATATATATATACATATATATATATATACATATATATATATATATATACATATATATATATATATATATATATATATATATATATATATATACCACTTCATGCCTTCATCTTGTATGTGAAATGTAGTCTAAGCTAGTATAGAATCTTCTCCTTGTGTCTTCTACTCCTCCACCTTATTCACTGGATCTAACTTCTTGATCCACTTTTTAGTGCCATGATTGTATACCCTTCTGCCTTGACTAATCTTCCTCATTTGACTCATCTTGAAATCCCTTGAAATATGTCCTCTCTAATCACACTTATAATATATATGTCCAATTTTAATGTTGATATGAGTATTCATCATATTCTTCTATGAGGAATTGATTATAGAATCATGTCTACAATCTATAATTTTATATCTATATTGATTGCATGATAAAAAATAACCATTGAAATAATTTACATGCCTTTTCTATTTGATGTTGAATGATGCACATATACCTTTTTTGTTTCTTTAATGAGTCACATTCTTCTTGGCTTGTTGATGATAAATTTCAGTCTCAAATTTGAGAGTTTATGCATAGGTCTTTACTCTATTAGTACAATCATTTATTGTTGGTCCATTATCCTTTGAGGCCTGACTCTCCTTGTTTTCCTTTTGGTCTTATTTGAATCCAAGACTTATCTTATCATATGAATACCTCTGAATACTCAAAATATCAAGGACTTAAGTGTTCTTTTCAAATTTATAATGTGTCTTCAACTTGATTATTGCATGATCCAATTAGCCCTTTAAGGACTCCATTTATATTCTAAACTTTATACATTATTCCTCCTTGGTATTAAGACTTCTAGTGACAATCCCAACCTAAGTTTATAGTTGTTTAATGATAAGATCATGTTCATTACTATTTTTACCTAGTCTCTCTTCAAAGAGATTGATTTATTCCTCATAACTCTTAACCAATGATCCTAGTTTATGATTCTTCCTTATTTTGAACTTCAAATCTTATAGATAATTCACCAATCCTACCTTAAGGTTTAATTTAGCCTCTTCTTCAATTAATTATTTACCTTCCATAAGATTTTTCCCTTTCTAATAACATTCATTATCTATTTATATGGCCATGAATATAGTTTCATTGATATTATGATCATTACTATCATCATCACTATTAGATATACTTGTGTCACATATATCATAAGATCTACTATCTTATTTGGTATAGAAACATATCTTGTTCTTGAATGACCCTTTCTTTCCTTCATACTTCCTAAAACTCTTTTTGATCTTGTCAATATTATAGAACTTCTTGTCATCACCATGATGTTTATCGTGCCCTCCATCATGCTCCTTATTATAATTGTTAGGGAACTTGGATGCAAAGTGAACAATCTTAATAAAGTTAAATCTCTTAAATGGAAACTTTCACTTCTACTTATCTTTTCCTTAGTTTTTTTGGCAAACATGGCTTCTATCTTGTCATAATAAATATTTGTATCAATACATCTTTGACATTTTTACCTTTTGAATTTTTCTCAGATTTGAGTACAAATTCTATTTTGGAAGTTCTTCCATCACTTATTCTCATTTCATATGCAGTCAAAATGCCATGAAGCTCATCCATTCTAATATGTTGAGATCTTTTATCTCTTCCAAAATAGAGACTTTTGAATAAAACTTAGATGTTATGGATCTTAATACATTTTTTACTACTATTGATTCTTCCAAATTCTATCCTAGACCTATGATTACATTTAACACTTCATCTACTCTTAACAAATAAGATGAATTGTTTTCATCCTCCTTCATTTTCATACTTTTAAACTGCCATCGGTGGGTTTACAACTTTGAAAACTTGACTTTGGTGTCTATTTCACATATGGTTTAAAAATTTTCCCAATTTACTTTGGTTTTATCATAATGTATAACCTTTATAAATTCTACCTTTGAAAGACCGGACATGATGGCATTCTGTGTCTTAGAGTTATTTTCACTTACCTTCTTGCCTGTTGTATTAGTTAGTGGTGCAAGAGGTAGAATGAATACAATAACAACAAATTTATATATTTCATAGACAAAATACATTAGATAGGTCTTCATTATGGTTCTCTAAAATACATAGTTAGTACCATTAAAGAGATGAGCTTATTGGTTGAGAAACCTCCTTGTACTTGATGACTAGACATGTTTGTGCTTCTAGGATCTCCTTTAATCTATTGGGCCTATTTCAAAGGACCAATATTTGATACCAATTATTTTAATCAAAATCAAAATAATGGGCTGACATGAATCAATGTTTAAAAATATTCTTTTATTTATACTTTTCCTTTGAACCATGAAAGTAATATAATGATATAACAATGCATAACGAACCATTCACATGAACATGAAACAAGAAAACACATGTATGAGTGTTAAAACATTAAGTGGAATAAAATCAACTATGATATATAAAAATGGACTGTAGTACTATAAATAAAAGACCAAATTCAGCTGACCACACCAATCTCAATAAAGTCAAGCACCCACTTAACTAGGCTTTAGTAAGTACCTACTTGCAAGAACGCACCAACTCCCTAAATGAATCAACACCAACTCAACCACCTCATCACATTCACACATATGATGTTTTTTTATAGTATATAACTCATTTAAAGGCATCCTTATACTCAAATATGGAATATTTTATTCTCTTATTTTCCATATTTAAAATATGCCTAAACTACCTTGTATATATACTAGTCTCATGGTCACACACCACTTGGTTAGCCACACACCTTTAATATCTCAGGTTGAACACATAGTAGGTACATATTATGAACATGGTTCAATCATAATTTGAACACCTTTTGGTTTACCACATCTCAATTAATCCTTACTACTTCTTTAGGTCACATGAAGGCTTAATTATATTATGTCTATTCTCTTAATGCCAAAAATTAATCTCATTGGACCCTAAATGGATATGTTCAATAATCAAAACCCATTAAAAAAAAATAAAAAATGAAATATTCTATCCTCCTCCATTCTTTATTGGACTTTAATCCTTCATTCATACCATGAAAGATCTCTTAGGACAAACTACCCTATTAGGCATGTGCACCTAAAAAGTTTGTCTTGCAAAAAATAAGATTAAACACCCTTAAGATACTCAATTATGATAAATTAAACCTATAAATATATTATACATTACCTTAGAATTACCACCAAATTCTTGGAAAACCTTCACTTGGGAGATAAAGGCTCAATAACATTTTTACAACTTGCTTACTAAGAGCTACCAATTTACTTCAAAATCTAATCATGATGAATTAGACTTCTAACCCTATGTCAACACTTTTAATTACTCTTGATGCATAAAAAATATCCTATGAGATATATATAACATCCTTAAATATAAAATTCATATTTTGCAATTACAATATTGGTCTTGCAGACCAATTTCTTGACCTTATATCTCATAGTTCTATCTGAACCAATCATGCCATTTTATGAGCAAATTTTTGACAATATAAATTGTCATTAAAATATTATCCAAATAATAATCATGACATATAATTCATAAATGAAGTCTTCATTCACTTTATTTCATCAATTTATCATGAAAAACCCCTTAAATCTATCTCTTCATCTTTGCCTAAATTTTACACAAATCACACCATTAGGTTTGTTTGTAATTGGCTTACTTAGATGACCAAATTAGAAAACTTTAAGTATATAAAATATACATAAATAATCATTGAAATGTAAAATTATTATCTATATTCTTCTATCATCCATTTTATTTTCTTTACCAATAGATATTTGGAGAGCTATAGTAATTTATTAACAAATAAACCTATATATGTGCATTTTCACTCTCATCTAACTAACCACCACCACCACGAGGTATCTTGGAGATCTAAATACACGACCCAATATATTATATATTCATTTTAATTGATCTCGATATATTTTGAATAGAGTATTTCATATTGGGTCCTTATTAGGGTTTTTAAGAGGTTTAACATAGGTTTTGGTGTTAATGATTGTTCATAGAGGATTTCCACTTGAATCCAAAATAAATTCATGGAGATATTATATAGGAATATTATCCATCTTTAATTAATAAATAATACTCCCACGTATATGTTACATGTGCCAATGAATGTCTTAACATGCTTCTCAAGTTTGAGACCTCATTTTATGAGCTCGAGAAGGCCTAAAACAATGTTTCATGCACTTTTCCTTCAAATATTGATTTAAAAATTTGTGATCATACCTATAAAAACTTATCTTACCTTTTTCCATGCTCATATTTTCATACTTTCCTTGAAATCTGATATGTGTACCTTATTAGACCAGGTAGGGTCTAAGAGTAATCTAGGTGTAGACTTGGAATGAAGGTTCTACCCCTATAAGCTCATCTTGAAAATATCATGAATGATTATGTACCTTATTCAAATGATAAAATGATCTCATACAACCTTCACATCACTATGTTCATTCATTTCACCATGCACATACCTCTTCATGTCATGACTAGGCTTCTTATGTGGTTGACATCAATGACCTGTACCTTTTATGTAGATATAAGACATTAGTTACCTTCAAATTCTCTCTTTATCTTTATCTCATAACAACACTCTCTCATTAAAACATTCTTCCATGAACCTTTTCACATCACTCACTTCCAACTATCCTTAATCACCTTTGACATCAACCTGCACAAGATGCACCTTTGACATCAATAATAATACTCAATAATAACCTATTGATAATGACCAAAAAAATTAAACTCAAACTATAAAACTGGTATGGTTGTATGATAAAATCATGTCCAAACTTAAAACTTGGAAATATTGAGTGATTTATTAACCCCAACCATAACAAAACCAAACTAATGACTACAATAGATTGGCTCAATATAGTCCATAAAAGTACATCCTAATGGGTTATGATAGTCCTTGAGAGTGTTTTGAAACCTTAAATTTATTTAGACTTTGTAGTATTAGGTGAACATTTCATAACATATAAACCTTAGATATATCTCATGATGAAACTATGTATAATAATAATACTAATGTATAAAAATATTCCATAGATGTCACTCTAAATTATATAGATGGGCGTTTTGGCTAATTTGGAAACTATGTAAGTATGGAGAACATGTTTACGAATCATGCCCCCATTATATATGGAGAAATATAAAAATTAAAATAAATTCCAATGTGAATGAAATATTTCCAAAAAATTCCCCCACTAGATTTGGATGTGCCAAATAATGAATAAATATGGATAACATGCTTTTTAAAGAATTCCCCCACTAAATCTAAAAGCTATGAATGTGTGGAATCTATGCGTATATGACACTCCCCCATTAAATATAAAAATTATGAATGTGTGGAAGCAATGTATATATGACATGCCCTTACTAAATATGAAAAAAATGAATGTGTGGAGGCCATGCCTATAATACATTCCCCCACTATATCTTAAAATTGATATAAATACAAAATATTTAATATGTGTGGACAACATGGTTCAAAAGCATGCCCCAAAATGAATCTATAAACTATGCCAAATGTGAATAAACTACCTATATTACATGACAAATTTGATATGTCCCCCTTAAAAGTGAGTGAATAATATAAAATAGTAGTTACCTCATCTTAAAAGGATAAGATGCATATATAGTATTTGAATGGAACCATGTAACACATATAAAAACATGTCTAGGTAAATGTAACAGCGAAGTGCATATAATAATGATATAACATGAAGGCTTAATATACATGATAAATATCATGAAAATTTATAGATATTAATAATACAAACTCAACAATAAAATAATCACACACATAAGAGAATTAAAAATCAAGTCAACATTTAATGGTCCTAGGAGATGACAAACAAAAGACATTTTCAAATGTTTGACAATTGAAGGGACACAAATTTGTCAAATGTGAATAAAATATATAATGGAATATTCAAATTTATATAAAAATAATAATAACATATTCAAATGTCAAGGAAAACACACATATGAATGAGGGCCACAAACAAATGGGAATATTCAAATGCTCAAATAAGCAAGAAAATAATAAGGTTAGGAACTCAAAGAAGTACATAAAGGAAAGGATAATAAACCAACATAAAAATATCATAGTATCCCATGGATCAAATTGTTGGATATTTGTAAATGTTGTCATGGTGATGTTATAAAGGTGTTTAGTTGAGTGGATGAAGTGCCTTGATAGTCTAAGTGACAATGTCAAAGTGTGCAATGTGTTTGTCCTAATATGCTTGAAGGAGGATTGGTTGTTCTTCAATTTTGGAATGGTTAGAGATGTTCAAGGATGACTATGTAGTATTGATAATGTGCAATAGGTCATATAAGAGGTTTTATATGCTTTTAATCCTTGTATGCATTAGTGGTATTCATCTAGTAGTGATTTTTTTGCATCTATACATTTTGGGTCTAGTGGGAAAAAATATGAGTAGATAGTTTGTTGATATCACCATTGCCACAAGTGGATGAGTCAAGGGGATTTTTTCATAATATTGTGATCACACTTTTTCCTTGATCTTATGTGCTAAGTCTTAGGTTATGCGATTAACAATGATAAAAGATATGTAACTAAAAATATGGCCTTCCAGATAGTTCATGGCATAGTTGGATCTGTGGTAGAAAAATATTATTAACTAAATTAATGACATTATATCTTACATGTGTAAAGGTTTCAAGATCAGGTTGATACATGGTTAGACTATCCTATATGGGGATATTATATAGTCCAACTTTTAGATCATCCATCTAAGTGTATCAAAATTTATTGAGGTACAAAGTTGGCATTCCAAGTAGATAGAAATGGTTTCCATACTTAGTCATTTTTTCACAAGTTAATTTTTGAGCATCATCGATAGAGAGCATTGATCCAAGATTTTAGGAAGCATTGACATGGTGCCAAATGTTCAATTTTTAATGTTGAGTAGAGATAAAGATCAAGATTCTTCTAAGGATAAATGGTGAGTAGGTGATCATATAGATAGAGATCAATAGTGAAAATTAAAATTAAGATGTCAAATTGATAGTTGTCTAGCATTGTTAAAGTCAAGATAATCTCAAAGAGATATATGGAGTGTATGAAGTCAAATTTTCCATATTGCATGAGATGAGGTCAATTTTTAGAGGTTTAATGTTTGGGAATTAGTGTACTTTGTGTTAAAGTTTGGATAAGATCAACAATGGTTATTTGATCAAAAAAATGAGGACACAAGATGTGAGCATGGTGTTCAAAGTTTAATTATGGCCGTTTGAATTCAAATATTTGAATTTAACAAAGGAAACACTAGTGCCTAGTTTTTGAGCCATAACTTTGAATCTATGTAGAGTTTGACTATGTAGTAAAAATCAAAGTTGTAGAGGACTCCAAGGAACAACTATTAATATTAATTTGATTATTTTAAACTATGTACATTCAAAGTTATGAAGGTTAAAAGTTGACTATGTTTTCATATATGTCATACAAGTAACCCAAAAAGATTATTTGAGATTCTTTTGATGTTGTTTTGATATCTCTTAATGAATTATCTATTGGGGAGTGTTGTAGACTCCATGAGGAAAATATTTGTGTATTATGAAGGGTTGAACACTTGTATATAGTATTATTAAAGCTTAAATAGTTGATTATAGTCATTTGAGCATGTCTAAGGGGACATATGGAGTGGACATATGCAATTGAGAGTTGTCTTATGTTCTTGTTTTGCTCAATGAAGTGATAAATGGGTGAATAGGTATTTATGAGACCTATAAGATCTATAAGGGAACTTTTTAAAGGTATATCTACTTCAGGGCTAACCATGCATGTTATGGCTGACCTATGTGGATGGTATTGAGTTATGTCTTAATGTGATAGATGCCTTAAAGATAAAAGCATGCCTATTATGAGACCAAGATGGTAATGATCATGAATGTTGTATAAATAGTGAAACCAAATATGATGGTTTATAGATTTAGGTGTGAGGCTTGTGGAAGTATGAATGTGGAGCCAAGTGAAGGTAGAAAACCTTATAAAGAAAAGGTATAATTTAGTGAAGACCATCAGGTAGATTCAGGATCAATCATTCTTAAAAAATCAAGTTAGTGAAAGTGGATCACATAGGTCATTGGACCTAATAAGCCTAATAGAGTGAGAATGAGTGAGTATGCTTAAGAGGTTGTTTAAGAGTGTGTATGATGATATAAGGTAAGTTGAAGGTTATGTGTGTCTAATGGATGGATTGAGGGGTCAAGTAAGATAATGATGGTGTGTATGACCTATAGGTCATATATATGATGTAATAATAGTGATCTTTTAGATTTGAAGATTGAGTGTGAGAAAAGGTG
>JARHVA010000705.1:4397500-4455000 GCA_037957365.1 Torreya grandis | reverse complement strand
AAATATGAATGAGCAGATTAAATGAATTATATCTTGCACATGAAAAAGTTATAGGATTATGTTGATACACGGTTAGATTTTAATATTAAGGAGATCATATGGTCCAAATTTTAGATCATGCATCTAAGTGTAACAAAATTTATTAAGGTGTAAATATGGCCTTTCAAGTAGATAGCAATGGTTCCCATAGTCATTTTTGCACAAGGTAAAGTTTGAGCATCATCGACGGAGCACATTACTCCAAGATTTCAAGAAGTAGTGAGATGGTTCCAAGTGCTCAATGTTTAACATTGAATAGAGATAAATATCAATCTTTTTCTAAGGATCAATGGTGAGTAAGTGGTCATACAAATAGAGATAAATGGTGCATGTTAAAGTTAAGAGGTCAACATGATAGTTGTATAGAATTGTTAAAGCAAGGTAAATCTTGAAGATATCAACAAAACATATGAATTAAAAGTTTCTATATTGCATGAGATGAGGTCAATTATTATAGTTTTAATTTTTGGGCATTGGCACACTTTGTGTTAAAGTTAGAATAAGATTGATGATGCATATTTAATCAAAGAATCAAGGACAAAAGATGCGAACATGGTGTTCAAAGTTTAAATTTGACCATTTGAATTCAAATATTTGAATTTAACAAAGGAAATACCAATGCCTAGTTTTTTAGCCATAACTTTTGATCTATGTAGAACTTGATCATGTAGTACAAATCAAAGCTTTAGATGACTCCAAGTCATATCTAGTAATATGAATTTGAAGATCTGAAAGTGTGTATAATCAATGTTATGAAGGTTCAAAGTTGATTGTGTTTTCACTTATGTCCTAAAAGTGACCTGAGAAGATGTTTTGAGCTTGTTTTGATGTTGTTTCGATATCTCTTGATGAATTAGCTATTGGGGACTATTTTAAACTTTATGAGGACCATCTATGTATATTAAGAATGTTTAACCAATCATATATAATATGAAAAATCTTAACAAGATGATTAAGATCATTTGAGGATGTCTAAGGGGACATATAGAGTGGACCTATTCAATTGAGAGTGGTCTTATGTTCATATTTTCTTCGATGAAGTGATAAATGGGTGAATATGTCTCCATGAGACCAATACAATTTAAAAGGTGCTTTTTAAAAGGTGTAACTACTTAAGGGTGACCCATGGATGCTATAAATGACCTATGTGAATGGTATTGAGCTATGTCTCAATGTGATAGATGCCTTAAGGGTTAAGGCATTCCTATTATCTGACCAATATGGAAAGATCATGAATGCTATATAAATAGTGAAATAAAAGATGATGGTTTCTAGATTTAGGTGTGAGGTTTATAGGAGTGGAAATGTGTAGCCAAGTGAAGTATAAAGGCTTTAAAATAGAAGGTATAAGTCATTAAGGACCATTACATGGATTGAGGATCATTCATTCTTGTTTGATCAAGTTGGTATAGGTGGTTTGACATAGGTCATTAGACCTAATAAGCCTAGAAGAGGCAGAATGAATGAGTATGCTTAAGAGACTATTTTATAGAGTGTATGATGAGTGAAGTCAAGGTGAAGGTTGTGTGTGCCTAGTGGATCGATTAAATGTCATAGTAGGTTGATGATGGTGTGTATGACCTATAGGTCATATTTTTGATGTCATAATAGTGATCTTCCAAATTTAAAGATTGAGTGTGAGTGAAGGTGAAGAGTGATAATTAGAGGTTCATCATTAGGTTTTGTAGACATTAGTCCAAATATGGTTGTGTTCTTAGGTGGTGTTGTGGTGGTTCAAAATCCATGGTTTTGAATCCTCTATGCAAGGTGAAACTTTTTAAAGTTATATTTATTATTTTAGCCTAGCTAGAAAGGTGTAAAATCTCCTTATGGGAGTTCAGTCTCATTAAAATAAGGAATTGTAGTTCCTTGATCAGTTTCATCTAGTCTAAACTGGAGCTTGTCATTATAGGACTATAGTCCATCTTGTAGGGTTCAATGGGTTTTATCCACCAAGAGGGTTTCCTACATAGACATTATGTTAATGTGATATATGACCTTTTTTCATGCTTTGGATGTATGAGCTTTCATGTTTATGTTACTATATCAAGTTGATGAATGATGGAATGGTTTTGGAATGGAATGTGCATTTTTGTATACTGATTAACTCCCCCTTAGTAACTACTTCGAACACAAATGTGTTAGAAAAAAATGTCAGCTACATATCATATCAAGTACCATGTGAAAGATATAACCATACATAAAGGCATGTGTAAGTACATAAGAACTAAAACATGATAATGTATACTAACCATAGAATTATATACCATGTAAGTGTCATTATCATAGAGGTGAATGCTATAAAAATCCTAGTGACATGGGTAGAGTTAAGGCCCAACATATGAAACATGAATAAGAACATGTATCTTTCTATGATTATATCATATTCACATAGAACTTTGATGCAAACATGTATACAAAAGTAACTGATATGCCATATATCAAAATGTAACTAACACATAAATGACAATGAGCTATTAGAACATATTTTATGCTAAATTTTTTTTTGGAGTTTTGAATTTTTTTGTTGGTAGTTTTTTAATATTTTAAGAGTTCTCACATAATATATTTATGCAAGTTCATAATATTCATTATAAATTTTAAAGGTTTTCATTTATGTGTAGTAAGGTGGTATACACCATTTCCTAGGTTTTCTATAATTGTGAATTGTCCCAATCACTTTGGCTTGAAATTTCATTTCTTATCTTTTTTTGCATTATTATTCCTTTTATATTATTTTAGTACAAGGTAAAAAAATCAAAGTCATGTGGCCAAACCTTTTTCTTTATATTCCATTTTTACACGATCTTGATAGACACGTAAGTACTCATTAGCTTGAGTGCATTTTGTATTCAACTAATCTAATTGATATAATATATTTTCATGGTATTCATTATATTTGACAATATCTTTAAGAGAAACATGAAAATATGGTATTTCAAGTTCAATTAGTAAAGTTTCCTCAGTAATGTAGACCAAAGAGTAAGGTGTAGCCTAAGTAGGTGTGTAAACACTAATTTGATATGACCATAAATCATAAATGAGTCCCACACATGGGAAAGTATGTTTCATCAACTTCTCCAAACCATACCACTAGTTTTTAAATGTCATTTGACCTGTATTTACTGTAATATCCCCTCCAAATAGGGAATATAACAACACAAAAAATCTGAACCAAGATATAATCGCTGTTGAATAAATTCAGAAAGATCACAATAATATAGTCTCTTAATAACAAATTACAAATTTTATCACTTGTCCTTCTAAATTATTACAATTGCAGTCCTCTAATATGCATATAAATATGAAATACAGTCTTGAAAACCCTGGCTTTGCAAATCTGGAAGTGCAAATTGAATTCTGAAAAGTCTCAGCCCTTCTGTGTCGACACATAGTCGCCGTCATCGGTCGATATCTCGCCGACGTCGGTCTCTGTCAGTCGGATTTCTGCCGTCGTCGGTCTTCAGTCGACCGATGTCGGCCACTGAAAACCCTCTGTCTGCCGAGGTCGGTTCCTGCACTGATCTGTACGAACCTGTACAGATTCTGTACAGCTGCAAATTAAGCACAACTTCCCTATTTCAACCCCTGATCTGAAATATATGTCTCTAGCACAGTAGATCTCTAGCTGTAGAATTTATTGAATCAAAACATAAAGCAATAAATACCTGGAATATCTGTGATAACTTCTGTGTGAAGTTATCTCTCAAACCTGAAATTCTATGATAACCTCTGGATGAAGCTATCTCTCACTTTGGCAATATATTAGTTGATATTCCACAACCTCTTAATTGCACACACTGAAGAGGGAACATTCTCCAGTGCAAATGGAATCCTGGAACCCTAGGCTCAGTCTTCACAGAAGAAATTCTTCAAAATCAATAATCAATAATCAATATCATAATCCTCAATGGCCTCCATGAGAAACCCTTATACCCTCCAAAAAGATATGCTTGCCCTAATTAGGGTTTCTTAAATTAGAATTAGGGTTTCTAATTAAAATTAGGCTAAATAATCAATATTTGATTAAATCAATCAAATATTAATATCTCCCTCAATACATGTCAGATCCACGAACCGATCGAAGCTAGTGAATTAGGGAGTGATTCCGCACATAACCATGCCACAATAAAGGCGCTCCGCTGCATATCAAATATCCCTAAAAAGTAGGAGCTCAGGCCAAATGTGTCTAAAATACCCTGAATGAAAATTAAATGAAGAAATCTTGTGAATCAAAGTCGAGCCAAGCTCCATTATGACCCTCTATCCATATTATTAGCCTACGAAGGTCGCATAATAGGCTAACCATGGACTCAGAACATGTCAATTGAAAAGGGGACATGACAATCCGCCCCTCCTGGAATTGCTTGCCCTCAAGCAATCACTGAATGATAAATCAATCAATCCACCTGGATCCCAAATTTAGTTAGGATCTCCACCACTGTCAATTAACACGAACCCCATGCCATGTCCATCCCAACATCCAATCCATAAATGAAAATCTACAAGCAAACTCTGCACCTGAATAATATCTAAAACTGGATTGTGAAGGCCAGACATAGTCATATCATCATCACCCTGTGTCCCGACTGTAACAAAAAGTTGAGTCCTCACCACATGTGACAACTCCTGAATCAAACTCACCTCAAGACCAAGCTCGTCCTCATACCTCTCCTATGTTGGTGCCAATGTGCTCTCGTCATCACCCTCCATCATGTTATGTGGTATAGGTACCTCCATCCGATGAAAAAACATATATCTGAAGCTGCTGCCCCGTATTGCCTTAAGAATATGTGTTGTCCCATCAACATTAAAGAGAACCTCCATGTCCTTGAGATGAAGAGTAACTTCCTCAAATGAATGAAGCCACTTCATACCCAAGACTAAGTCTATATCCCCCATATTTACCACATAATAATCAGCCTTGAACTCATAGTTGTTCAAGCGCAATGGGAGGTCTCTAATCATACGCTCACACTTAAGAGTGTGACCATCGGCTACCTTAATAGTGATGCCCTCAAAATCTACGGTAGTGAGTCCACGCTTCTCCACAAATCTAGCATCTATGAAATTATGTGTGGCCCCTGTATCAAGAAGGGTGATAACCTTTTGCCCTGCCAAAACTCCACGGAGTCTGAATGACTCATCCGACTGAATGCTGGAGATGCATGCCTCCTGTAGGTGAAGCTCTAACTCTGCCTCTGTATTAGGCCCTGAAGCCTCTGCCTTTGCCCCCTCAGAAATGTTATAATGTTCGAAATCCTCAGAATCTGAATCCTCATAATATATCCACATCATACGATTCGCCTTGCCCTTAGGCCTCAAAGGACAATCGTGATGGATATCATATGGTCCTTTGCAGTAGAAGCAAAGCTTCTTCTTGCGTAGATCATTAAGCGCCTCACGATCCAAAGGTGGTACTGCTGGATTGGCCTTTGAATCATTTTTAACTCCGGATTTATCTATGTTAAAATCCGGTCTCTCCGTATCCCCGTGGGAGTGCTTATGGTCTCTAGAAGAAGAAGTACCTTTGGCGTTAAATTTATTGGATGGGGCTGCCATCTCCATATCACATGCCTTCTTCATAGCTACCTGTAATGAAGGAGGATCAAAGGCTTTGATCCAACCCCGCAATGGCTCTGTCAATCCCTCTATGAAGAGAACTACCAATCTACGCTCTGAAATATTGGGTACCATGACTGCTAATCTCTGAAACTCACCAATGAAGGACTCCAAGCTACCTATTTGTCTCAACTGTGCCAAATCTCAGAAGTAAACCTCAGGATCTCTCCTGTCAAACCGCTCAACCAATCTATCCACAAAGTCCTGGTACTCTGTTACCTGATTATGCTGAAGTGTTATCATACCATGGTACCACCAATCATGTGCTACTCCATCCAGGTGCAAAGTGGTGTATTTGATGGCATCTATCTCTGACATTGGTCTCAATGCCAAAAAAGTGTCAAGCTTATGAACCCAAGCTTGAGCTGTCATCTTACCACTACCATCAAAAGTAGTCAGAGAAAGCTTACCAGTAGCCTTTTGCAGCTCACTGAATTGAACTCTAGGCCTCCTGTCCTGTCTAACCAATCTGTAGTGCTCTCTCCTCAAATTGACAAAATGATCAAAGGTTGTTCTCTCTTGGATATGAGGAGGTAATAAGTCCCACTCATCATTTGCAGCCATGTAAACATCTGCAAATGGAGAATTCCCTGCCTCCTCCTTTGCTGGTGCCTCTGGTTCTTCTTGAACAAATAAAGGGCGTGTAGGTCTATCAGCTATTCTGGAGTGAGTCTGCTGTGGTCTCTGATCAACCGTAGCACTCTTGTCATCTCTTTGGTCCCTGTTCTGCCCATCAGGTGCGTTCATTCTCTCTATCATGGTCATAAGTCCCTGTAGTGTCTGAGCCATCTGCTGTTGGCTTGTCAACATAGCACGCTGAAACTCTCTGGTGGCCTGATCAGCATCATACCTGTGGCCCCTGGGTGGGCTGCCCTCATGTCTGTCACTCATGATGATCGGTCTCTGATCTAACAACTGGGTACCTTCAAGCAAGGCTCGGCTGCGTGTGTTATACCTGTGTGGTCCCAACTCTTGTGGCTGCATAAGATCTCTAGACCCTCAGGCTGGCAAGATTTAGCTCTGATACCATTGTAATATCCCCTCCAAATAGGGAATATAGCAACACAAAAAATCTGAACCAAGATATAATCGCTGTTGAATAAATTCAGAAAGATCACAATAATATAGTCTCTTAATAACAAATTATAGATTGTATCACTTGTCCTTCTAAATTATTACAATTGCAGTCCTCTAATATGCATATAAATATGAAATACAGTCTTGAAAACCCTGGCTTTGCAAATCTAGAAGTGCAAATTGAATTCTGGAAAGTCTCGGCCCTTCTGTGTCGACACACAGTCGCCGTCGTCGGTCGATATCTCACCGACGTCGGTCTCTGTCAGTCGAATTTCTGCCATTGTCAGTCTTCAGTCGACCGATGTCGGCCACTGAAAACCCTCTGTCTGCCGAGGTCGGTTCTTGCACTGATCTGTACGAACCTGTACGGATTCTGTACGACCACAAATTAAGCACAACTTCCCTGTTTCAACCCCTGATCTGAAATATATGTCTCTAGCACAGTAGATCTCTAGCTGTAGAATTTATTGAATCAAAACATAAAGCAATAAATACCTGGAATATTTGTGATAACTTCTGTGTGAAGTTATCTCTCAAACCTGAAATTCTATGATAACCTTTGGATGAAGCTATCTCTCACTTTGGCAATATATCAGCTGATATTCCACAACCTCTTAATTGTACACACTGAAGAGGGAACGTTCTCCAATGCAAATGGAATCCTGGAACCCTAGGCTCAGTCTTCACAGAAGAAATTCTTCAAAATCAATAATCAATAATCAATAGCATAATCCTCAATGGCCTCCATGAGAAACCCTTATACCCTCCAAAAAGATATGCTTGCCCTAATTAGGGTTTCTAATTAAAATTAGGCTAAATAATTAATATTTGATTAAATCAATCAAATATTAATATCTCCCTCAATACATGTCGGATCCACGAACCAATCGAAGCTAGTGAATCAGGGAGTGATTCCTCACATAACCATGCCACAATAAAGGCGCTCCGCTGCATATCAAATATCCCTAAAAAGTAGGAGCTCAGGCCAAATGTGTTTGAAATACCCTGAATGAAAATCAAATGAAGAAATCCTGTGAATCAAAGTCAAGCCAAGCTTCATTATGACCCTCTATCCATCTTATTAGCCTACGAAGGTCGCATAATAGGCTAACCATGGACTCAGAACATGTCAATTGAAAAGGGGACATGACATTTACCCTCTTCCTACTAACCAATGGCATCCAAAGGTCAAAATCTTGAAGAAAATATAGAAAAGAGGGTGTTTTCAGATGTTTTTATAGACTACATGGAATTCTATGACTAGTTATGTATGAGGGAGGATCAAATGTTTCATAAGGGCTCATGTCATGTATTCCATATAAATTTTATGATCGAAGGATACAAAACAAGCTCAAAACCAACCTCTTGCTTCCATCGATCTTTTTGGGAATCCAGACAAACTCTTAGGTTTTCCATCAATCAATATAGGAGAGACAAAATGGGGATCTAATCTCTTGGAAGAGGAAGGGGGTATTTTGACCTTCCCATTCTTGGAATTTGTCTACATATTCATGGATTATATTCCATGAACAAACACTAATAATTTGGGCACTTAAATGGTCTTCTTCATCTATGTAGGGGTCAAATTTGCATCGATTTTAGTGTATTCTTGAGATGGTTTTACAAATTTGTGTTTTTAGGTGTGTTATAAAGATCTTCATGTTAATTGCATGGTCTCCTTCACTCCTATTTCACATTTTTGATCCTAAAAGGTTAGGAGACCTCTAAGACTACTTCATTTATAGGTTATAGATAGTTTGTAGAGTTTATAATACATGAAATAGAAGTGTGACATGGTTTGTATGAGGTGGCAAGTTATTCAGAGCCCACTTGAAGATATTATTTTTTTTCACCAATCACTTAATAGAGTTATCATATCAAGGAACCCCTTGAGGTTGTGTTTGAAGGTGACTATCCTAGGTGCATTGTGTGATCTCTTGGCAAGCATAAACAAGTTATCACTCTAGTAGCTATAAATAATTATCAAGTCAGGTAAAATACACATAATATCCTTCATGTTATACTCACTCCTATATTTATTACCCTAAAAGTCCCTTAGTTTCTTATGATAAAACACATTATAAGCTTTAATCCTTGAAAATTAAACCCTCATAAAACCACCTAGAGGATTTTATGCAAACTAAATAAGACGGAGTGTTGATTGGATAAGATTGTGGAAAGCATTGAAGAGTCATCAATGTTAGAGAATTTAATCCTAAGTGGGACTATTGACCCTTCACCTTGGTAAAGTTATTAAATAATAATAATAATAATATATTATTTATTAACATGATATAGAAATCTCATGAAAATAAATAAGAAAGTTATAATTATTTAATGAGTTACAAAAATTTAATTAAATGACTTTATCAAGATGGATGGACCCGTTATTTATAAAATAGTCAAATCCTTTGGAATTTAAATATAAAATAGGGTTTTACCCATATTTTTAATTCATTTTAATATGAAGTTATTCTGTTCATATTCAATTTGTGAGTTTTGTGAAGTACTACATGAAGAAGTGAGAAGGAGAAGAATTTATATTGGGTTTATTATTGTTTCTCAATTATTGAATATCACTCATGGATTTTTAACCTATTGGAGTTTTTCCCACTTTAAAATATCCATGCCATTTTTGTCATATGCTTTTCGTATTCATTTACACTTCCATATCTCATCCTGTGTATTACTACATATATGTATACATGAAATATTTAATGGAATCAGAGCCTATGGAGTGTAGAATATTGGAAAGCAAATTATATTGAATTAAAATTAAATATTTGATATATTAATTTATTCAAATTATTTTATTCAAATCTTGGGATTCCATTGGCCAAGTGTATGACCCATGTCTGGTGAATAAATTAAAAAAATATTTTTTTCATTCATTTTAAGGTCTGGTTGTTGTTAAATAGCAATATTATGTACATTTAAGGAGTTTATAAGTTTTTTAGACCGTGATAATCCTTTATAAGAAATATGGAATTTTTTTATGTGGGGCACCATTATACAACTTGAGATCTTGGAAAAATTCATTTCTTAGCCAAAATTCAATTTTTAAGTTTCCTTCATCTTCAGTAAGAAAAATTAAGATGGTTGGCAAAGTTTGGATGTATTTAAAGGCCTATTCTATTTTTTGTGATATTTTTTTCACCTAAAAGAGAATCATTATGAATCTACATTTATGTTTTTAAATTCATATAGTTTTTTTAAAATTATTTACAAATAAACTTTTTATTAATTTCATTTTTTCCAAACTGTGGGTCTCACCTTGAAAAAAGAAAGAATTACTAAAAAGTTTATTTTTTAAATTTTTTTAAAAATTATATTATTTATATGCATATAATATATTTATTTATATATATTTTAAAAATAAAAAATTACATAAAAATGTTGAAATATAGATTAGTGCATGTATTGCTTTGTAAAGCTTCCTAAAAGAGTTAGTGGTTTATTTTTTGCTAGAACGTATAACTAAGGAGGTCCCAAGTTAAAAACCAAATAAATTAATATTTTTTACTTAATAAAAACATTTTTTCAAATTTAGTTTAATTTTAATTATATTTATTGGTTTTTGTACCAAGTTTCTCTCATGTAAACCCCTCTCTGGTGTCAAACTTGTTTCAACTTTCCACCTAATGAATCATATTTTGACAAACATAGTCATATAACTAGTAAATATCTAGGTTTTAAAATGTTATGGATTCATTGGAGTGGTCCATTTTATGTTTTTGAGCCTTATATTATTGTTTTTACATATTTTTATAATAATAATAATAATAATAATAATAATAATAATAATAATAATAATAATAATAATAATACATAGGTGGTCATTTTGAGTGTGACTCTTTCAAAACATACCTTTATGTAACTTTAGTTTAATTTTTTGCATTATTTGGCATATAAATTGTATAATTAAGCATATTTTCTTGTGAAATTCACTTTATTTTGAAAATATTTTAAATAAATCACTTAAAATAGTTTATTTTAAAGTATTTGTTTACTATCCTAGTTAAAGGGAAGTTATGGCTTCACCTCAATTTTCCTTAGATAAATAAAAAATTATTAATGGAAATAACTATAATATATGGAAAATTTATGTTAAAGTTGAATTGATAGCCTAAAAATTGTGAAATATTGTCACTGGAACTTTAAAAAACACTTTTAGATGACATGTAACCCTTGAGCTTACTAATGCATTTCAGTAGAAATCATTGGAAGTTATGTCTATTATATTGTAGAGTGTTAAGGATAAATTCCTTCTCCATAGTGGTAATTATGAGTCTCTTAGCGATTATTAGAAACTCCTTGATTCTATGTATGAATGAACTTGCCTTTCAAAGATCATTAAATTAATCCTTGAATTCCTAACTACACCTATGAAGGGTGATAAAAAGCTTGTTAGTTTTCTTGTTAAAATTTAAAATATTAAAGCTCAGTTAAATGGATGTTGTAGACACATGGAAACATTCCCTTGAACATTTTAAATATCACATCACCTGGGACCTATTAATGTTCATTATTTAACTACCTAACTAGTTAGCTTACCCTTTATACCTAGCCACCAAACATTTTAACGTGCTCTCCTTGACTCTTTTTAACCATTTTTTCACCAGGGGATAAATCATCTATGGTCACCCTAACCATCAATGGTAACCCTAACCATTGACAATCACCTTAACCATTGACAGTCACCTTAACCATTGACAGTCACCTTAACCATTGATGGTTAGGTCTCCACCCCTACAACACAAAATTCATCCAAATGTGCATGAGCTTGCATTAGAAAAATAGAAACTTTCCCATGCACATCTCATAGCTTTCTTTCTTCTAAAGTGGGCATATTTATCCTCCCAACTTATAAACTTTCCCTCAAAGCTTCCCTCCTCACTTAGCAAGTTTTTTCTATAAATTTAGGTCTCTTGGGCGAGTTATATATCAAAATTTACATATCTAAGATCTTTTATTTTCTTTATGTAGGTATCCAACATCCTAAAACCCTATCCATGTGATTCTTAAAAGTCAAAGAACCATTATGCTACTCAAATCTCTTCAACACTCAGCTATCAAATCTTCAACACAACAAATTTCATTCTTCCCTATCCAAAGAAGGAGTTCTCTCTTCGTCTAGTCATCAATGAGTGTACTATTTACCATGTACATAACCTTTATATCTTGTTTCTTCCATATTTTTAAATTTCAAAAAATCTAGTAAGAAAAGTTAAGGAAACATTTTGGCAAGCCCGATGGGACCCCTTAAGGGTTCATAGTTCTATTTATTTCATATAGTTGCATTAGTGAGTCTCATATTTTTACATTTATAGAAATCATTAAATTTCAAAAAAAAAGTTCTAACTTCATTCTAGGTATAGGTTGCATTTTCATCTGACATTCATTGCATTGTTCCTCATTTGCATGAAAAGACACCAAAAATTTATTTTGGGTAAAATTAAGTGCATCTATTGTTTGCCTATTTAATGCTTATCTCACCTAGATAATTAACTACATTATGAATAAATTATAGAGCACATATGTTACACTACCAAATTACTGCACCAAAGAACACATCAAAACATACCTAAGACAAGGCCCATTGGGATTTCATCACCCTTTGGATCACCTTACCCTACTCGATGATCCCACTTATATTTCACCACCAAGGAGAGGACCCACTCTATTCTTTGGTAGAGTATAAACTCTAGACAAATGGTATCTATTGGCTAAGCATCCTGGCTCAGCTTCTAGTTTGTGAAGTGCAAGGAGAAAGCCCTAGTACCAAGCCACATACCTGGTCTAGTGCAAATTCTTTGAGCACCAAAAGTTAACTTGAAACCATCCTTAGATATCTTTTTTTAGTACCTGAATCATAAGCCAATTTTACCTTACACACTCTTTAAATCATAAGCCAAAAGTGATTTAAAATAAATCTTAAGATTAATTTTAGTTTTATTGTGTGCTTTGTTTGCTTTGGACTTTTATTTGATTTCTCATTATTTGAGGTGAAAAGTTTATTATCCACTTATAGATTTTTCATATGGTTTTGACTAGAAAATAAGTGAAAAATTAAAATATCCAATCACTACATTCATCTTCATCCATGATTATACCTCAAATATGGATAAATCTCCCCATGTTTCACCTCACCCTTCTCCTCCACCACCATCTCCTTATATAATCCCAACTATATCTGAAGGAGATCTCGACTTCACTACCTTTCTCAACAATAATCCAATTACATTGCAACATTACCTTAACACCTTGCCCCATCGTACACCCCTATTTTGCTTCCTTCTTCTAAACCATCTCTTCGTATGCCATCCCACCTCATGGTAGGAATCAATTCAACCCAACCATTGACTCAGACCTCTTCCAATATCTCATCCACCCAAACCCAAACCAACCTTCCACTACCAAAGCAAACACCACTAGTTACACCCCATGGTGGTTCAACCTTACCATTAGTTACCTACACCCTATCTACTATGGCATTATCTTCCACTTTAGCTTTTATCTTCCCTAAGATTATAACCAATACTTTAACCGATACCTCAAAACTTCCTCCAATTAACACTAGGGTAACCACCCAACCTCAACCTTCCCAACTTCCTCCTACCTCAAGCATACCAACCACATCTTTTACTCAACAAATGCCTATGATAACTTACCAGTATGTCCCTATCCCATAAGGGTACATATCAACCAACACCCAACCTTTTATGCTAAGTAGTTCTTATGTGCCATGAACCACCTATCATTATATGGCTTCATCAATCCCATCTTGTACTTATTCAAAATTGCCATGAACCAACCTCAACAAAATGTCTCGTAATTATGTGGTTTCTCACCCCAGTCTAACCTAATTAAAATGCTCATGGATAAAATGACTAGTTTTGAATCATCCATCTATACCTCAACCAATCTTTTATCTTATAACCAAATTTGCAATGAGCCTATCAACCCCTCCATACCTATTCATGCTTACCCTTCTCAATGTTAATTTACCAAATTTTCTAAATTCTAAGGTAAAGAGGACCCTCAAAAACACTTAAGAGTGTTTTGACATGTTTTCTACTTGATCACTTATGATGATGCTCTCCTCCTCTAAACCTTTCCCATGTCATTATCTAGGGCCACCGTTGACTAGTATAGTGCTCTTTCCACTCATTCTATATTTTCTTTCTATTAATTGGCACAAAACTTTTTTGGAACACTTTTCTATAAACACATCTAAAAAGGTTTCCATTACAGACTTATAATCCATCAAATGGTTTGAATATGAGTCCATTGTTGATTTTGTTGCTAGATGGAGAGGTCTCATTAATCAATTCACTTTCCCACTACCCCAATCTTAATTAATCAAATTATTTTCCCAAGGTTGTGATAAACACATTACTCCAACTCTCCAAGTCTAAACCTTTATGACCTTTGATGAAGATTTTAGTAGAGCCCATAAAATGGAAAACTATGTTATTTATGAAGGGAAGTTGAGGATTCAAAAAAAGATTCTAGTTTCAGATCCATTGAGTTATCCTCCACCAAAACCATGAACCCAACCAATTCTAAAGGAAAAGCATCAACACGTTTAGTCATTCTTAAAACTACACTTCCTCCACCCATCAACCAAACACCTCCAACCAACAATCCTTCCAACTGCCAAAACCATACTCAAATTGAGTTCCTTAAAAACCATTTACCCTGATTAGGGAATCTTATGCATCAATGTTGGAAAAACTACTCAAAGCCAATATAATATAACTTCCATCCATCAAGCCCTTTCAAAAATTTGATACTTCTCACCCCCTTCTTGGGTGGTACAATGAGAATGATCATTGTGACTATCATTAGGTTGTTGGACATGATACCAATAGATGTAATACTTTTAAAAACATTATCTAAGACCTAATTGATAAAGGGGATCTTTTCTTTGACAACCAAAATTCTCCTTCAAACCAATCCCTTGATATCTTTTGAAAACCATTTCCAAACCATCCACCTTCAACCCTACACCAATAAAACCAATTTGAATCCTCCAATTCATAGGAGGCACATGTAATCAATGTCATCAGTTACTACATCTATCAATTAAATCTAGAAGAACCACCTACGACCAATTCCTTCAAATGCCCAAATTAAGGAAGTAACTATCCCTTCCACTTCCTTAGATGAAACCATGGTTTCACCCACCCCTCCTATGGTAGAAACACCTAAAGATATGGTCATTCCATTTACCATTTAATTCTCTCCTCCAATCCAACTTGAAAAACCACTTATCCCTTTAGACAACAAAACTAAGGAGGAAGCTAAACCAATCATTCTACCTAAAAATATTACCCTTACCACACCAATTTTAGAATCATATGCATCTTCCTTGGAAGCCATTTATCAAGAGATAATACCCCTAGCTACCCAACCATTTCCTTTAAAACCTTCCACCAAGGATAATAATACTAAAACTACTCCTTCTTCATCCCCAACGGGTTTACATTTTGAAACTAATGATTAGGGAACACTTCCTATTTATAAACCCTTATTTTGGATAGTTCAATGTTTGTAATTCACCTCCCAATGTAACTTTGATAGGGCCACATTTTAGCATTGGCTTGGAATTCGATATCAAAATAAGATTGGACCTTCTACTTCTCTAGAATCCAATCTCAAACTTTTTACAACTCCACCAACTACTCCTCCTAAAGTTACCAAGGAACCACCTCAATTACCCCTATATAAAATTTCTAAATCAATATATACTTCATTTACTAAGCCAATCAAGCCTTTGGGGATCCCACCCATACCAAATAATTTTCACCCTCCTTTGAGATCGGATCTAACCACACCAATCCAACTAAAAACTAATCTAATTAAACCCATTAAGAAAGAAGGATTGCCTAGACCTAAAATTCAAGGAATAACCATACCAAATCCTTCGCCTTTACATTCTATTTTAGGACCACATCCATCCACCATTCCTATAACCTACTCTTCCTTTAAAAAACCATCTCCCTTTTTGCTACGTATAACAAGCCCATATCTTATTTTATCATCATTCCTCACTAACCATTCCCCATCCACCTTCCCATCTATTAAAACCTCATCATCTAGACCTCCAATTCCTATACCAATTAAAACTAAGCCAATTCATTTAAAACCTCTAGCCAGGCTTACTCCACCAACCATACCTCCTGTTAAAAATCATTTAACCAATAAGGAACCTAAACCAAAAAACCAAACTCCACCATCTCCAAAATCCTTATTAGAGTCTTATACAACTATATTACAAAGGCTCCTACAAGATTATATTATTAATTTACCCCCCATCAAGCCTTTTGACCCCACTCACCAAAAGCTAACCTGGTTTAATGATAATCTAATTTGTCTTTACCATAGAACCCTTGGGCATCATATGGAGAACTATAAAGCTCTCCACTCTATCAGTCATTTCCTTTTACAGTAAAATGATCTATTAGATTAACCTTCTTTAATCCCTTTACCTCTTTTACCACCTATTCAATTCTCCTACCAATCATCTCCTTCTATACTCCCACCAAGAAGTGAAATAAAGGAATTGAATAAATTAACCACTCCCCTTGTCCATGATATTCATATGGTAACTCGGTTTAGAGCCCAACATAAGGACAAGGTTAAAGGATTCCAATAAAATGAAAAGGGTAAATCCAAGGCCACCATTCCATGGTCTTCCTTTCAACTTGTCAACCAACCAACCAAACCCAAAAGGCTACACATTCACCTTCACAACCATCCAAGCCTAAGGTCTCCATTTTGAGAGTCCCTTTGTATTCCAATGCACCTTCATTCATCTAATGCCTAGTGATAAAATAACTTCACCAAATGCCGATTAATATGAGTTTTTATGACTTAATTAGCACCTCACCTCAAAACCATCAAGATTTAATCAAAGTAATGTGTTCTATAGAGGTTTAACTAGATGATTTCCAACCTTTTGCATATTTGATTATAGCTATCCAACACATTTCTAGTATCACCTTTCAAGAGTCTAAAATCCCACCATATCATAGTAAAGATCTTGATCCCCCTCTTTTTAATAAAACATCCATAAATCATACACATGTCAAAAGGGTCATGATTGATGGGGGAGTGAGTATCAACATCATCTCATTACATGCATATGATAAACTTCAACTACCTAAATACATCATGTTGGAAACCTTGATGGTTCTTCGATCATTCAATGATACCTTGGCTACTACTCTAGGGATAGTAATTCTCCAGATTTGTTTGGGACCTCAAACCATTCTACAACTATTTTACATAATAGAGGGTGAATTTCAATATAATGTGTTACTTGGTCACCTCTAGATCCATACCATGGCATGCATCCCTTCTACCCTTCACCAATGCGTCAAGTTTGAATATGAGGGACAAGTCATTATAATAAAAGTTTATCCAAGTCCCTTTGTTTCTTGTAATATGATGTATCAGTATAATGATGTTGTTATTGCACATTTACCCTCTTCAAATCCAACCACTAGAAAAACTACCATTTCAAACCAACACACCAACACTTATATTTTAAATAATGGTGAAGCATCCACTAGTTCAACTATTTCTTCATCACAGATCCTAATTGAACACCCCTTGCAATCTACATTCTAATGACTTAAACTCAAGGAATATCTACTTTTAGATTTGGCTACTTTTCCCACTCCACATGATTTTGGGAACCTTTATAATGTTCCATCTTATGATCCCAATATTAGTACCCTTCTCCCCTTTGGTCTTCCCAATAATAGAACATATTTTGTCTATGGGGGACTTGACAAACTGCTTCTTTCTCCCACCACCATGCCTTGTATCCATCCATTCACTTCCAACTTTTCTTATCTTTGCAACCTAACATTTGCCAAAATTTACCTTCATCAATGCACTTAGAAATGGTTAGGGTTTGGCCTCTACGAATAAGGACCCCATGAAATTCCCATTATCAAAACTCAAAAAACTCATGAGTTCTTTGGCCTAGGGTATGTTCCCCTAGAATAACCCGTACAAACCTCACCAATACCACCTCTCCCATTTGGAGAACCACAAATCTCAATAATTATACCTCTCTCATTTGGGGAACAACTAGCCTCACCTCTCACATTTGAGGAACTTTTACCCTTATCAACCTCACATTTCTAATTTGAAGAACATGTACCCTCACCAAATCCATGTTAAGATAGTGATATCGTCCCACCTAACTTTTTTTATCAACACCATTAGTTTAGGTTCCCTAACTTATCAATACGAAGGTCAAACTAAAACCCTTCTTCTCCTCCACCTAGAAATAATCATGTATGATTCTCCCACCATTAAATACCATACAATGTCAAGATGACAAATCTATTCTTACCTATCTAGGTGCAAAGGATTCCTCTCTTCATAAATCCCTGCCTCTTGAAAACCAAACAATGTTAAATGAATCAACCATAGATATTAATTTGGGTACTCATAAGAACCCTCATATTGTTAGTATTGGTCAATCCTTAATTCTTGAGGAACAAAGAAACTATACAACCTTCCTTCATGACCATAGCATAGTATTTGCTTGGTCTTATCAGGATATGCTTGGTGTTGACCCATCCATTTACCTTCATAACATCATCACCCATCTCAAATTTAAGCAAGTCTAGAAAAAAACTTCATCAAATCTATCCTTGTATAGTTCTTATTATCAAAGAAGAACTTCAACACCTTCTATCTATCAATTTCATTCAACCCATTGACTATCCACAATGGGTCTCTAACATTGTTCCTATCACTAAACCCACTAGGGGACTCTGCCTTTTTGTGGATTTCTAAGATCTTAACCTTGTATTCCCTAAAGTTGACTTTCCCCTACCTAACATCGACCAACTTGTTGATCTTATTACTAGCCATGAAATGTTATCCCTCATAGATGGATTTTCAAGATATAACCAAATCTTGATTGCCCCCAAGATCAACATAAGACATCTTTCATCACCCTATTGGGAAATTTATTCTATCACATCATGCATTTTTATCTTAAAGAATGTAGGAGCCACATATCAATGAGCCATGACCTAAGTTTTTCATGACCTCATTCATATAATAGTCAAAGACTATGTTGATGATTTTCTCAAAAAAACTAAACATCACCAAGATAACATCACTATTTTAGCCATCATATTTGAAAGACTTATCCATTACCATGCCAGACTTAATTCAAATAAATACATCTTTAGGGTCTTATCAAGAAAACTTATGGTCTTAATTATTTCCTTTCATAGAATAGAAATACACCATAAAAATGTTAGAGCCATTCTAGAAATTCCACCTCCTACTAACTCAAAATAACTTCATAGCCTACAAGGAAAACTTCTGTCAATCCACCATTTTATCTCACAGTGATCTAATTGCTCTCAACCCTTTCACCACCTCTTAAAAAAGATTCCTCCTTTAAATAGACCAAGGAGTGTCAAAAATCCTTTGATGCAATCAAGGAGTATCTTCTCTCTCTACCTATCCTTATTCCCTAAAGGAAGATCAACCTTTTATTTATACATATCTACCATCAATCATTCCTTGGGAGCCATGCTTGCTCATTGTAATGACCAACATAAGGAGTAGCCTATTTATTACATCAGTCACACCCTCATTAACTATGAAACCCAATACACCCATCTAGAAAAACTCTACCTTGCCTTAGTTTTTGTCACCTCTAAAATTCATCCTTATCATCTTAACCAAAAAGCTTATGTCCTTACCAACACTGACTCCCTCAATTATATGCACGCTAATCCATTTCATAACCAATGTATGGCTAAGTGGCTCATAATTCTTTCTGAGTTTGATCTTGAGTTTATTCTACAAATGTCTATTAAAAGCTAGGTCATTGTGAACCAATTAGCTTAAGCCTCTCTCCCTGATAATCAAACTCCTCATTTTTCCTTTCCAGGTGAGTTCATAGCTACCATATCTCTAAAAGAACCCACTTATCAAATGAATATGTATTTTTATGGCTCTAATGTCAAAATGGTAAGTGTGAAGACATAGTCCTCATTCTCATTAACAAAGAACCTCTCTCACTTTATTTCAAGCTTGATTTCAAATGTACCAATAATATATCTGGATACGAGGCCTTGATCATAGGTCTCCAAACCACCCTGACTTTAGGAGTCAAAGTTGTATGCATCTTTATATATTCTCATTCTATTATCAACCAAGTCACATGAGCCTATAAATTCAAAAATGATGTTCTTATGAATTATAAACAACTTGCTGACAAACTATTAGCACAATTTAACCATTATACTATCTAATCAATCCCTTGATCTACAAATAAATTTGTAGACAAAATGGATTCCCTTTCATCCCAAATTCCATTCCAACTTACTGAATCTAAACTATTTATCACTATACACCACTTTGTCACCCCATCTTACCTCAGTTTAAATTTTCCTACCATTTTCTAGGTGTAAACATCACATTTAGACATTTGGTATGACTAAATCTTTGACTACCTTAATTTTGGTGTCCCTCCTCTTGATATTTTAATAAATTCTCATAGATATTTCATTCAAATCACATCTTGCTACTTAATACAAGGGGACATTCTTTATAAATGGGGATTTAATGGCATTATCCTTTGATGTCTTCATAGTCATGAAATCCCCATGCTATCAAAGAGAATCATGATGGGATATGTGAGGGATATTTTAGTGATCTGGCTATTTCCAAATGTATCCTTCATCTAGGTTATTATTGTCCAACACTAAATCAGAATTATTATGACTATGTCAAGAAGTGTGTTGAATCCCAACAATAGGCTAATTTGCATCACACACCCACTTATAACCTTCAAGTATCTAAGGATTTATAGCATTATTCATAATGGGGCATGGATCTCATCAAATAAATCAACCCTCATTCATTTTAATGATATTAATTCATCCTTACCACTATTTAATACTTTACTAAATGGGTGGAGGCCATCCCCCTAATCTCAATTAAAGATGAAAGATCATTGACTTCATCAATCACCACATCATTTACCATTTTGGTTTCCCTAACAATATTATAATTGATAATAGTATGTCTTTCAAGAAAAAAATGTCTAAGCTCTCTACAACACCTTTGGTATCAAACTTTGTCATTCTTCACCTTATCGACCAAAAAAAAATGGACAGGCAAAATCCTCTAACAAAACTCTCATCAAAATGTTAATTAAGGTCATCAAAAATTTAGGAAGGGATTAGAATTTATACATCTCATTTGATTTATGGACCTATCATACTAGCATTTAAAACTCTACAGGTGTTACCCCTTTTTCCCTTGTCTTTGGGGTAGAAACCATTTTACCACTTGAAGTCCAAATCCCCTCTCTTCATATATCTTTAGGAGACATCATTTCTAAGGAATATTATCATCAAGAATGTCTCACAAATCTAGAGTTGCTTAATGAGCATCACCATACTACCCTTAATCATCTTCACATCTATCATGAGCATGTCACTCACACCTACAACAAACATTTAATAGTTTGAGAATTCAACATTGGAGACCTCATTATTAAGTAAAACCAACATGTAAAAAACATGGAGAAAATCAAAAGGGTAAAGTTTTCCTTCAACTAGCTTGGACCCTATATTATAATCCATAAGTATAGGTTAGGAGCTTATCATTTATCCTCTCTTGAAGGCAAACTAGAACATGTGCCTCTTAATGTTTCACATTTACATCTTTTATATTGTTAAGGCTTATCTAAAACACCATAATATATAACTTAAGCTCATATTTTGATTTTAATAAATTATCACTTCCCTAATCCTCTTACCCTATTCATCTTAGGGACATGTGGTTACACCATATCCATGTGATTATCCATCAAACATTTTCATCAAATCTTAAACATGAGTACCATGGCTCTACCAATGACATGCTTCTCATGGATACTGTTCATCTTTTGTTAGATGGAATTCCATGGCTACATGTTCTATAAGACCCCTTCCTATTATCACATAACCACTGTATTAAGGAATAAATTTCCCCTTACAAATTATTTTGTGCTAATCTTGAAATAAATGCATCCATGTCTAAAAGAAAAGTTTAAGATTTTTGGGATACATATTATTTAGGTCCATTATCATAAGAAAAAGAATTAGATCACTCCCTAAAAGAATGGTTATCTCCTAAATCATAAAATGATAGACTACTCCCTCAAAGGATAACTATCATAACTTAGACTTAGACCACTCTCTCAAAGGATGGATAAGATAACATGATAAATAATATTTAGCAATTGTAATCAGCTCTATTTTATAACTCAATAAAGTTTCCTTGATCAAATTCACCTATTTTAAAGCAATGCCTGACCCTATCAAAAAGTTAACATTATCCCAAAAGATATACAAGTAGTTCTCTTTTAATATTATTGGACTTCTCATATTAATTACTCTATCCCCTTAAAATACATGGACTAGTCTATTTTAGTTCTAGACATCACCTAAGTAAATGGGTGGGTGAACCCACACAAGGTTCCTTATCTAACACTTCTTCCCCTACATAATTATCACTACCCTCCCTTTTTCATATCACATCTATAAATCAAAGTATTCTGAGCTCACTTGACACATGGTGTGTATATGACACACCTTAATACTAGGAAAATGATAATTTGACTTGAATGAAGGGTTCATTTTCACTAAGATGATATCATCCTTGTGGGGTATAATAAGATCCTTGCCAAAGAATCTAACATTACCCTTTCCATTGTTACCCATACCTAACCTACCTATTAAAACCAAAATCATTCCACAAATCAAAGCATTAACATTTAAAACTAGCCAACTTATCATACTTAGCTAACCTAATTAACTAACCTTTCATCAAAATATTAAATTAACCATTTTGAATAACATTATTAAAGTATACTTTATCACATACCTTTATTAATTATTCAACTATAACCATTATGCATCATCAATAATCAACATATCCTGATCTACCTATCATAGCATAATTAGCATTCAAACATAACCAAATACATCATCACATAAATAGAACATCTCAAAATAAAACCATATCATATTCATATATATATATATATATATATAATGCAATGGCTATACATCACAACTCTCACTTAAAATACATCTCACATCTTCAACACATAAGATGCTATTAAAAATGGATCATATGCATATCATGGCCATGGTAGACCACTACCATTGACCCCACTAGTACCTATACCTATAATTATACATAAACTTATACTAGGTAGAGGCCCTACCTACTAACCCACTACCTTGGGGTCCCTAAACCTACCCCACAATAGACTTAGTAGATATTCTCACCACCTCAGCTCATTAGGCCACTGTGCTAACATATTTCCCTCATAGTACCTTAGATCATGTATCATTGCATGATACCTAGTTTGTGTGACATATCCAAGAGGTGTTGTACCTATCACTACTCTATTATCTCATCATAAAGAGTCTATCTCCTAAGTCACCACAACAAAAAAAACCCTCACGTAGTCTCACTCCCCTATCAATGTAGTCACTTAAACCTTGAAGATTGATACTTGCCCATATAAAGCTATAACCTATGCATGGGCCTAGTATCTCTCCACTCTGACTCCTACCAAACTTTGAAGAGTCGTAACCTACCCCTATAACGTAACTATTTAGGATTGAGCTATTTCTAGTGCCACTACCACTTATGGGTCCTCCTATGCTAGCCTCTATCTCTGATCTACATCTATTAAGGCCCTATCACCATATCTAAAACCAAAATACATCATAGTATATATACCTTAAAACCATGCAGGGTAATCAAGTGTCATCCCTACATCATCACCTCCCCTCAATTATAGCTCCTCAAAATCCAAAACCTCATCATGTGGCTATGGCTCTAGAAGTGGATACTTTTAATCCTCCCTCTTATACCATACAAGATTAGGAAGGATACCCTATACCAATCCAAACTATCACCATACCCTCTCAAATAAGACACACTCAATCTCTCCCTCTCATTGCTCATAGACCCACCTATAGCTTTGTAAAGACAATGTATGACATTGGGAACTCTCTCATATAGGCCACTCCCTATATGGCCTCCATACTATGTCTCCATCCAACAAACCCTCTAATGCCTCTCTGAACTAGTATAGGTCATGTGTACCACTACCTACCCCTATCATAGCCCAATCTCTCCATCAATAGAAACTAACCTTGTAGTCCATCAGTAGATACACCAACACTAGTAAACCCAATAGACATAACACTCATATGTGTTCATAAGCCTAGTAATGCAATACAAATCCCAAATTGATACCATACCATCTATGTGCTCAAAAGCCCCAAAACTCTCTGTATATATACACCAATAATACTTATGCCCATCAAAACATAACTCTACCCATAAATAACTCAACCAACACCCCAAATAGCATACCAAGGTATCTCCCTCTAATTGAATCTAGTAATGCATAATAGGTAACCACTAACTAAAATATAGTCAATAAGTATCTATCCCCTAGGGCTCTCTAGTATACCATCCTGATAGTAAACCCTCTAGAATGGAACTGTGCATCACCTGTATCATCTCCATACACTCATCCATCTCATCTCCATCAATATGGTAGATGGGATCACACTAAATAGGTAGACATGTAATATGGTGCACATCCTCTAATAGGATGCTTATCTCCCTTGTCGATAACCAAAAGGTGTTAGTCACTAGATCCCATATCTCAATGAGGGTGACTTTTATCTCAACATCTCTTGAGAGGCAATGGTAATGCCACTTCACTCTAAAACCCATTATCTCCATGTGTTGCTAGTCATTCACTGACATAACATCCCTCACCTCTGTAATGATCTCAAGCACTTGATCTCATAGGTGGATCTACTCTCTTGCCTGTAAAACAATTATATCATGAATTAATTAAGAAACTATCTCTATGAACATGACAACTAAAACAATTAATTATCTTCTCTCTTATATTGATCCAAAAATCAAAAGCTTTGCTTAAAAGATAATTCAAGAAATAAAAACAACACAATTATAATAATGTTATCTCTAAGAAAAGATGTTTTATTTCTCAAAAATGTAGATACAATATATGACTATCTCTAAGTAGAGATGTATGATTTCCATTTTAGTTTGCACCTTCATTTATACACATTTTTAAGGTAGGAGGAGGATGTGGAAGGTCACCAATCTAGAGGGAGATTAAGTGGTTTGACTTCCATGATTTACAAAAATACAAAATTTGAGGAATTATTATTTTTAAAAACTTACTATTTTTAGATTGTACTACTAAAATTGAAATTTGGATCACTTCCATTTGGTTTTTAGGGGTGAAAACCCACCAAGTAAATATTTGTACCATTTCATGATTTACCCCTCATTCTTATCTTTCCAATGGTTCAAATGGGGAGTCAAACGGAGATATGGTGTAAAAGTTATGTCTCCCAAAAGTTCTACCACCAATTGGGGTAGAACCATCACCTACAATATTCCTCAGATCATATATCCCCCTAGTTGGTCCCAATTAACTTCTACCATACCTCTTTACTTTCTTATACACAACAACACTATTTAAATCACCTACCCACCTTTTATAAAACCTATAAGATTCTCAATCCTAAAACAACCATTTACATCTCGACATACTTTCCCTATCCATATTCATATAAACAACTATATACCTTTTCCCTAAACAACTATTTAAAACAACTAGTTATTCCTACAAACACTTATTCAAAACCCATCTACACACTCTCTTTATCCAACAAAAACCTAACCCCCATTTTTGACCATTAGCAATTATTCCAACTATCAATGGTCCCCTTGGAGTATTATATACCCCTAGGGTCGACCATTGAAGGTTGGGACAACTACCAATGGTCACCTATGGGTGACCATTGGCTATGGGATTTGACCCCCCAACCTCCCCAAAACACCCAAAAACACACCAAATACCCCCTCCCATATATTTTTTTCTCACTTCCTCACCCGTATCAATCTCTTGTTGAGTTTTATAACTACCCCATTCTATTTATCCCCACACAGTTCATAAAAACCATCACCCTATCTAAACCGAAGTTTTTCAATTCCCACAGACATAGAATGCATAATACCTAAATTTAATTTTTCCTTTCTATTATCATTTTATTCTATGATTGATGGAGCCCCATCAAACCACACCCTACCACTGGTGCATCTCCTAGATCCATCTCCACCATACTCTCACTCTCCAAACACCAATCTCATCTTGACACCTCACCCAACTCCCATCAATCCCTTTTAATCTTCATATGAAGTAACCCACAAAATGATAGTTCTCAAATAATTTTTCACAAATGACAACAATGACTTTTCTTTTCCATTCCTTTTGTTTTTATCACATTTTTAGGGTTTTGAGGTCCTAAACATCACCAATTGACCCTGACTATCGATGGTCACATAACTATCAATGGTTGGAGTTTACCCCCTTTATTTTTTAAATACCACCATAAAAATTTCCCATTAAAATATTTCCTCTTTTTTACATTAACTTGACCTTGACCACACCCAAATGGGGAAACATGTTTCCCCTAAAGTGAAACCTATTTGGGATTCACCCTCTCCCCGACCAAGAACTACATTTGGCCTAAAGTCCATATTGGATGTATTATCCATGGGACTATGTAGGCAACATTATCTTCCCTTATTCATTAGGATTCATCTTGGTGATACCCCCTACCTAACCACCCACTTGTCTATATTCACCATGACATCATGCCCTCTTTAAGAATAAACCTATTCGTATACCTTATAATGACATTGATTTGGTCATTATTAACTGTTTCAACCAATTTGGCCTTGTTTCCCTTTTATACATCACCTTATGCATGACCTAACCATTCATGTTTTTCTCAAGAGAACTTATTACCTTCGATACTTGAGTAAACACTGACCCTTTCTATCACTTTTGATATGCATAGATTGATTAGCTATGACCAATTCTGGTGATCAGTTACCTTATCACTTTTTATAGACCCTAAACTTCCTATCATCAACATTGGCCATTTAATGTCTTTACATGATTTTGTACCCTTAGCCTATCATCATACCTTATACACGTAGTTTCATTATAGTACCTACACCTTCTTTAATTTTATCAAATTGTGACTTGAATTATATATTACCCCATTGATTCCTAGTTTGAAAGGGAATACCCTCTTGAACTATCAACCTTTCATTTTTGTTCTATGACTTATTGACCTAAAGTTGTATAACAAAAAGGGGGAAAATGTAGACACCTGAAAATGTCCCCTTAAATGTTTTTAGTATCACATCACCTTGGACCTATTCTCAACCATTAGTTAACTACATATCTAGTTAGCTCACCCTTTACACCTAGCCACCAAACATTTTAAAATTCTCTCCTTGACTCTTTTTAACCCTGTTTACACCAAGGGATCGACCATCGATGGTCATGCTAATTGTTGATAGTTACCCTAACCATCGATGGTTAGGTCTCTACCCCTGTAACACAAAAACCATTTAGCTATTGATGAGCTTGCACAAGCAAAAGAGAACCTTTCCCATGCACATCTCATAGATTTATTTCTTCTAAAATGGGCACCTTTATCGTCTAACTTAGCAATATTCCCTCAAAGCTTCCCTCCTCACTTAGCAAGTTTATTCTATAAATGCAAGGCTCTTGGGAGAGTTATATATCATTTTTTTTGCATATCCAGGCCATCTTGTTTTATTTATGAAGTCATCCAATGTATTGAAACCCTATCCATGTGATTCTCAAAAGTCAAAGTACCATTACACTACTCAAATCTCTTCAACACTCAGCTATCAAATCTTCAACACAATAAAGTTCATTCTTCCCTAGCCAAAAGAGTTCTCACTTCATCTGGTCAATAATGAGTGCAACATTTATCAGGTAGATACCCTTTATCTCTTGTTTCTCCCCTCTTTTTAAATTAAAAAAAATCAAGGATTAGAAATTAAGGAAATATATGTAATTGTAAATTGATTCAAGATCAGTTGGTTTATTTTATCATTCAATTAAATATTGATGAAAAGTTTAGAAATTTCATTTCAATTTTGAATTCTAACTATCAAAGTGAGAAAGATATACTAGATCTTATCACCTTGTCTTCTCTCCTGATTTAAGAAGAACAAGTGATGACTAGTTTTGATTCTAAGGAGAATGCCACTTAGGCACTTCTCACTCTATGTACCTAAGCTTAAATTTTTTTTGCTATCTTGTTCTCAACTTACAAATGATAATTAATTGTAACATTACTTAAATATATTTGGTCTATTATAAATCATTTTGGTTCCTTGATTTTTGAAGGTGTTTAAAAGAATGGTTTATATATCTTTTCTCCTTCTTTTACATGTTTTATTTTATCACAAAGTAATAATGAATATCAATTATGGCATGAAAGATTAGAACATATTAATTTTATAAGTTTACATGACATGTCTACAAATAATATTATTGGTGGACTTCTTTCTATCCCTTCTCATCATGAAACTTGTGAGGGTTGATTACGTAGTAAGTTACATACTAACCCCTTTCACAACAATCATGATGCAAATTCCTCACATTCTTTAGAATTAGTTCATAGTGATCTTGTAGGACCTCTTGAAGTTATATCTCTTAATGGATCTTTGTATATTGTTAATTTTATTTATTATTAAACTAGAATAATCTAATATTTTTTCATTAAAATGAAATCTTGTGTGTTATCTAATTTCAAGGAATTTAAAGCTAGTATTGAAAATGCATCTAGTTTTTCCATTAAGAGATTAAGAACTGATAATAGTGGTGAATATGTTAGTAAAGAGTTTATTTTTTTATTAGTTTTGGTACTCAAAGGGAAATAACAACTCCATATTCTCATCAATAAAATGGTATTACTGAATGGAAAAATTGCACCATCATGGAAATGGCTAGAACAATGTTTCAATCTATAAATATTCCTAAGTTATTATGGGTCAAAGCCATGAACATTATTATTAATATTCTAAATAAAGTCCATAAAAAATCCTTGCATGTTTCTACCCCAATAAATGTAGTGTGGTTCAACTCAAGATTTTTGGCAATCATGCTTTTATCTTTGTCCCTAGTGTTAAGAGATAGAAACTAGACCCTAGTTTTTATTCTTGCATTTTTATAGGGTATAAAAGTAATACAAAAGGTTTAAGAGTGTATGATCCCTATAAAGATCATATTATTGAGAATATGAATGTTCTTGTTCTTTAAAAATCCTTTTATGATTCCTCTATGGAACCTCATGAACATTATTTTATTGATGAACCTGACTCTCATGTTTCTCTTAGTGATGAAATAGATGCCCTTGAGGAAGTTGATCTAGTTTTAGATAACTTAGATTATTATGAACCCCTTGATTTTTATGTTCACTCTAAAATACCTAAATAGGTATAATCCCTAATTCAATCTTCTAATATTGATAACCTTAATAAATTAACTAGAAGTCAACATTATTATCATGTATTGTTGACTATCTATGAATATGAACCTCAATAATTTGAGGAAGCCACTCAAGATGATAGATGAAATGTTTCTATGCAATTTGAATATAATGCCTTAATTGAAAATTAGGCTTGGGATATTGTCCCTCCTTCACTTAAAAAACATATTTTCAATTTTAGGTGGCTTTATAAGATCAAATATACTTCAATTGGCAAAATTGAGAAGTTTAAATCTAGATTAGCTTCTCATGGGTTTAATTAAGACCCAAGATTGACTATGTTGAAACCTTTTCTCTTATAGAAAAAAAGAGTAATGTTAGACTTGTTATTGCTCTTGAATCCAAAAATGATTGGGTTATATACCAAATGGATTTCAAGAATGCATTTATAAATGGTTATTTATAATAATAAATCTATATGACTTAGTCTAAAGGTTTCAATGATCCTAATAAAGAACATTATGTATGCAAGTTAAAAAATCTTTGTATGATTTAAAATAATCTCCTCAAGCTTGGTATTCTAAAATTACATATTTTTTCAAAGAATTGGGTTTTTATAACTATTATTAGATAGTGATCTCTTTGTTAAAGTTGAAAATGGTCATTTAATTCAAATTATATTATATGTTGATGATTTGTTGATTACTAGTGATGGAACTAGTTTACTTCATAAATATAAAGATAAACTAAGTCAAATGTTTGAAATGACTAATTTAGGCATTCTACATATTTTTTTAGAAATGGATATATTTAAATATAAACATTTAATTGTTATATCTCAATCTCAGTATGCAGATACTTCTTGTTAATTTTAACATGCTTTATTGTAAATCTACCACTACTCCTATTGAATTTGGTATTAAAATTGATCCTTAACCTACATATGAAAAGGCTAAAACTATTTTGTATAGAAAAATTATTATAAGTTTGATTTATCTAACCATTTATAGGCTAGGTATTTCATATGTTGTTATTGTTTCTTTTAGATTTATATTGGTTCTTTATTTGGATAATTGGAAATTAGCTAAATGTATTCTTCATTATATTAAAGAAACTATAAACTATGGTTTATTTTATTCATTCATTGATAATGCCAATTTATATGTTTATTGTGGTGTTGACCATGTTAGTGATAATTTATATCATAAATCTACTTATAGATATGTGTTTAAGTTTGGTATAGGTGTTATAACTTGGATAAACAAGAAGCAACCTATTCTCTCTTTCTTTTATAGAAGCTGGGCCCATAAGTGTTATGGAAGCTTCTAAAGAATCCATTTGGTTTTAAATTTTGTTGGGATAACTTCGTTTGGATGTTTTTCAAAATATAATTCTTCATTGTTATAACCAAATTTGTATAGCTCTGGAAAAAAATCTAGTGCATCACAAAATAGCTAAAAATATGGAAGTTCATGTAAAGTTTATCCAAGAAAAATTCCTCAATGGTGATATTAATTTGTAGTTCTATGGCATGGTTGAACAAGTGGTAGATATATTCATAAAACCACTTGGTGGTACAAAGTTTTATTAGTTTCATGCAATGCTAGGCCTATCAGAGTTTCCATTAAGGGGGATTGTAAATGAAAATACTACTTCCTAATGGCCATATGTTGATTATCCTTCTCTATACTTATTCTCATTGTAAATAATTGTAAATTTTATGTGGAAGTTATGTGATTTAAGTAAACTTTGTATAGAAGTTTTAATTCTATACCCCAATATATTAAAAATCATAATTTTTAATGGAGGTCCTTATGTTATAAAATTATTAAAATATGCTTATGGATTACTCATGATAAACTATGAGATGTAGTCTCATGATCATAATAGCCTGAATTTATTGTCGAGTAGTTTATGGATTATAATTATTTTTTTCTTCAAAAAGTGGTACTTGTGATGATGAAGGTTTTTAAATTCTTTAATTGTATATATATTATAATTCTTTTCTAAGGTGACTATGAGATTTATCTGCAATTAGCATTAAGGGGGAGTGTTAGAGAAGTTAATCCTAAGTGGGCTTATTGACCCTTACCCTTGGTGAAGTTATTAAATAATAATATATTATTCACTAACACAAGGTGGAAAGCTCATGAAAATAAATAATAAAGTCATAATTATTTAATGAGTTATGAAAATTTAATTAAATTATTTTATCAGGATGGATGGACCCATTATTTATACAATGGTCACATTCCTTGAAATTTCACTATAAAATAGGGTTTTACCCCTATTGTGAATTAATTCAAATATGAAATTATTTTTATCATATTCAATTTATGAGTTTTTTATAGCACTTCATGAAGAAGTGAGAAGGATAAGAATTTATATTAGGTTTATTATTGTTTCTCAATTATTAAACATCACTCATTTTTTTACCTCTTATAGGTTTTCCCACTTTAATATATCTGTCATTTGTCTCATATGTTTTTCTATTCATGTAAAATTCTAGATATCATACTATATATTGATACATATTTGTATACATGAAATATTCCAATAAAAAAAATGGAATAAGTATGAAGATTATGGTAAAATAAGGTTCAACATGGATCAATTCTCCAACCCAACCTATTGTGTAGAGATAAGTCCTCATAGTCAAAATAGGCTTATTGAGGCAGACCAATCTAATGGAGTACTAGGTTTTTTAGATGGAGTTTAGAGTGTTGATAGACATCAATGAAATCATAAGGGTCTAAACAAACATGTTATATGAATAAATCAATGGAAATCAAGACTAATATCATCTCAGTCATCCCAAGATAAGAACCCAGTTAAGGTTCTCATTGAGTGCACACATAACATTATGACTATAAGATGGAGATGATAAATATGTGATAATATTGAATAATTTTTTAAGATATTAAAATGATAAAAAAAATTATTATTAAATTAATATCATTCAAATAGGCATAAAATCATCCCTCAAGTGAACTATTCATAATCAAAAGGCCTATAAACAATAACCATAGGCTAACTATTAGAAGTAAGTTAATTGGACAAATGAGACACCTAATATTTAAGGATATGAGGTTTAATATGACTAATAAATTTATTAAAATTTTAATGGGTGTTTATAATTAAAGATAAGATCTATAAATAGAAGGAACATATCCTTCAAATGAGCTTACATAATCAAAGGGTAAGTCTGCCACCTACCAGTAGAGTAAAGAGGATATGACTAGCCATAAATGAAGATGGCGGTGAAGAAGGAGAATAGAATATATAGAGTAATTCATAAATTACATCAATGACTTTATCTAGTGGTTTTATCTTTGAGATAGGTGAAAGATAACTTAATGACCTATTAGGCCTAAATAGGCTTAAATAAGACTATGTGTAAAAATTAAAGCCATATACTTGTTTAGAGATTGATTAAAGGCATAAATATATTTAAGAGGGAAGTAATAGAGATGTAATAGGGGTTTAATGGTGATTATAACCTCAAATTTTTGATGGAGATACTTATCACTTACACGTACAACATAGTCAAGGTCCTAACTTCTACCTACAAGTAGGTCCTTTAGGAAAGAAAATGAATTTGAAACCTTACATGAAAATGAATGTTCATAGATGTAATAGGTGTTTTTACTTGTTTTATTAATATTTTTATTAATTCCATTTAATTTTCCTATCCCTATGAACCAAGGAAATGACCCTAGTTATCTAAACATGCCTTTTACACTTAAATAGGCCTAAATAGCTAGTGCCTAAACTAAAGACTTTCATTTGGCTGTAGGTTGGTTAAGGCCTAGAAAAATCCTAAAGGGAAATTAAGAGAAACATAAAAATGTTTAATTAGGGTGAGAATATTATTTTATTTAGGAATACACCTAAACCCAATCCTTATAGCCATACAAGCCTAACTACCCACAAACCCTAGGTAAAGAGATGAGGGAATGCAAAAGATAAAGTTCAAATAAATTAAACCTAAAGATATTTAAATCTTTAAGACATTTTATAGGATTTTAAACTACATAATAAATATAGTGAATAAATTAAATCACTAAGGTTACTTATAACAACTTCATAAATGCTCAGACTAAATATTGAGTTAAGCAGACCTACAAGTGAAAAGGAGTAGTGATAGTGTTTTGAGGGGATAAGGGAAAGTGAATAATGTATAAATTGATCTAAAAATGTTGCTTGGATAAAATTAAATCCATAAATTACTATCCATAAGTCATATAATGCATTTCATCTTAGACTAGGCCTATTATGCTTAAAGCCATTCTTTGCTACTCAAGACCACGTGCTCATCTTGGTGGCATATACAAACACTCCAAAAACATTTATGGACTTAATAAGGTGTAATATTTTTTTAAAATCCATAAAATAATTTTTTTATACATAATAAAAGAAAGAAGATGTCAAATTATTCTTAATCCCCCTTGAAAATACAACATACTAGTAGTCAACTTGAGTTGTCCATTAAAATTTTCATATATTACATCAAAAAGTGACTCAGGTAAAATTATCTCAAGGGGATTTGGGGAACCATATGGAATCAATATACATAAAGGTGATAATGGGTTTCATGTTCCCACCTCTATTAATCATCATTAAGACCATAACCATGTCCTTAAGGCTTACAAAGAGCTCAAACTCTATCATCTTGCATTCATATCTCCACACATAAGATTAATGGGACCAAAATAATTTCAAGAGATTTAGGAGGTGTATGAATTAAACATGCACGGCCATAAGTTTGGGATTGGAGGTCTAATCTTTATATACCATTGTTAAGATGGTAGACCTCTAAAATCCTACTTAAACATTAAGACAAACTTGACTTAGGAAAAATGGAGATATTTTCACTCAAAAACCCTATGTTGACTTGATAAACACCTAGATTATGTGGTACACTCAGATAATATGCCATCTATGGTACTAGGTTGTATGAATAGGTGTATAGACCCCCTAAAAATCATGTTTTAAAAATATTTTATGATGTTTATAAGGTTAAAAGTTGTTTATGAAGTTAAAAATAATTGGAGGGGGTTGTTTGAGACTTTTTTCACCTTATAAAATTACAAAAGTACAAAAATATGGCTAGGAATGTTTTTTCAAGTCCACACCAAACAACCAATTTATAGAAGCTAAAAAAAGTGGACTAATCACCTAGACAAGCTAAAGTTGTAAGATGATACTATTGTAAAGTCATATGTCATTATTTTTAATAATTATTTAGAAATAAATAATGCTAATTTACCTATTATATAGGTTGTACATAGCTTTCATGTCCATTCAAGCACAAAAAGTCAAGTAAATGTTCATAATAACCTAGTAAGCCTACTTAGACCAATAAGGAGAGATGAAATTTGGTATAGAGAGATATTAAGGAAAATAAATATATTATAATAATTACTTTTAATTGATAAAATTAAGGAGGAAGGAACACATTTCATGGTCATTATGAAAAGAAGGGCAGTTTCTTAAACCTAAGTCAACATGCAAGGGAAGATGGGTTGATAGATGCTTCATGGGGAACTTAATTAGACCAGTTTCATGTTTTTAAATATCAAATGAAATATTATTTACCATATTTAGGCATGTAAATTTCTTAAATATGTCAAACAAGTCTGACCTAGCCTCTATCACTCTACCTCAATGCATAAAGGGCCCACTGAAGATCACTAATTAGGAGACCAACACATAGAGGGAATATGAAGGACTACTATAACTACTTATAACTAATGATGGAGTAGGATTTGGTAATTTATGACTTATACCTATCACCTACATACCATATTACCTCTCTTCCCCTTATCATTATTTTATTTATTCAAGCCTTAAGGTCATTATACACATTCCTAATAAAATGGTTGAGGAAACTCTCCCTAGATTTGTACTTTGTAGACCTCTTAGACTAATAAAATGGTTGATTCATCCTATTTAATAATTATCTATTGTTTTTATGTTTGTTTTAATTTCATAAGTGATATATTTTTCTTTCCTTTGTAGGTCCTTGCTTCACCTAGATGCTAATAGATATTCTATACAGGTCATATAGCGTGGAAGAAGTGTTGGTGATTGAGCTTGGAATGGAAATTAAATGTTAAGTGTCTTGGAAAATACATTTCTCTCATGGCCCTAATTTTATATCCCCTTATTATATCCCCTATGTGAAACACTTTTGGCTAAGACACTCTTAGAGGTAGTAGTTCATTTGATTGTTTGGTTCACTGGTGTTATTTAAGGCAAATTGAGTGGATAATAATATTGGTACATCACCATCCTTAGATTATGTTTCCTTCTATGCATTCATTATATCAATTTTCACTATAGTTTTTCTTTAGTGATTTTAATCCATAATAGATGCACTGGGGGAGGTAGCCTCAAAATCTAGAAGTCTAGCTAAGCCATAGGTCACCCACAACCATGGGTTATTCCCATGTTACCCTGACCTTAGAGGTAGGACTGAACATCATCATCCTAGGGTGCATGTTGGATATATAACATGGGAGTTATATGTGAACTATGAATAATATACTAAAGGGGTGTTGTATCAAAATAAATGTGATGAATATAATTATGTGAAGGTTTTGTATCCAAAAAATATTTGAATGGTTCTTTATCAATAAGGAATGGGTAGATATGGCATTTGTATTTAATAATTAAACATGAATATAAAGTGGATGGAAATTAACACATATCATGAATCCAATATCTTCCAAGCAAGATGTCATAATTATGATCATTAAGCATAACCTTACATGTTATGCATAGTTTTATAGGTTTGAATCTAACATTTACTATGATTTGACACAAAATTTTGCATGGAATGTTATCAAACCATTAAATTTTCATATCAGAAGGATCCAAAACCTCAAAACTTATATTAATAATATGTAGAGAAGAGATATTACAAATGTTTAACCCCGATCCATTGTCAACTAAAACATGTTTGACACCCACCCCATTAATTAATAATGTAATGTAGAGATACAGGTGTAGATATATTATTTATTGAGGTGGGAGATATTTTTGGAATTAAATAAGATTTTTGTCCATTTAATAGTATTAATTATGGAAGAAACTTAAGTTGGATTTATTGTGTGAGTTACCTTAGTATCACAATATGCTGCATACAAAATGTCTTTGTGTGTGTCAAAATGTTGTAAGAGTCTCTAAAATAGAAATTGTAATTAAAGAAACACTGCTTTGGTCAATAAAACTATAACCATGGGTTTTTAAACTATCATGCTTTGGGACACATGTGGACACCATATCATGGACTATAGGGTCTATTATGAGCATAAAGCTAGTCGTAACGGTGGGATGGTATCTAGATTTGTAAGTTTGAGAAGTATGAGGGATAAGTGATACCACTAATGTTCTCCTATGTCTAATAATGATAGGTAAGGAGTAAAAGTTAACCAAGGATCCTAAATCATCTATAGGAGACTTTCTAATTTTAAGTAATTTATTTGTTTTCTTATGTAATATACCCTCTATGTGTTTAAATATTTACTTATTAATTAAATTCCACATAGGATAATAATAACATGATAAATAAATAATGAAACCCGATATACAATTCAATTAATATAAAGCATCATGTATACATGTGTTTATCTTATTTGAGTTCATTTATAATTAAAGGAAACAAACATGCAAATTAAAGTATTAAAATTTGTATAAAAAAAGTGATAAGATTCTTTGTTCATTATTATCATGATTATACCAAATAAAAATCATAACATATATGGATTTTAAATATTAATATAGGTCTTAGAAGGTTGTAAATATAAAAACCTAAAGGTAGTTTAAGGTTAGGGCTTATGCAATGTTCAAATTAACTCAGGTTCACTAAATGATTTAAATTTTTAGGGTTATGGAATTTACTCCCTAGGTTGTTAAATGTTATGAGTATAGTAAATTAGGGTATAAGTATGAAATAAGTACAACCACTGATTTATAGTAGAATTTACCTGGTTTAAGCTTTCAAAAAAATGATATAAAAAATAACTTATTTGGAAATTGACTAAGATGGAAGATTTAAAAGCTTTAAACTAGGATAAGAGCTGATTTAATTGTCATGGATAGGATCCTAGTGTCAAAACCCTTCTAGATAGTAGAAAATTAATTAAATAGTATCACCAAATATGCTAGTGTCCTTTTTTTGGTGCTAGTGTCCTTTGTATAGAACTATTTAAATGTTTTGGATACACCTATGTCCAAGTCTGCTAAGCATGTTCTTATGTGCACAAAATCTAATTCACTATAGGTGGCCTATTCTAACTTTATATGAAAACCCTTAACCTCCATGTTTTTAGGGAATATAATGGGAAAAATTATCAAAGTATGATGTTATTGGTGTAATATGGACATATTAAACACCCCAATGTAATTATATTTTCCTACATACCAATACTCCATGGAGGGATCAAGTTTGATGTAGTTCTCCGCACTTAAGTGCTAGTGCTAGTGCAAGTGTAAGTGAAAATATTATGATTGCTAATTTGTGCTCTTTGAGGGTGATTTAGATTTTAAATATTAGAAGTATAATATTATTAATGTCATATATGTTTGTATTCAAAATTAGGGTAGAATAGGGATTAGTAACCTTGATTGTATACAACTTGTTTTGAGTTTGTTTATGTAATTTGCATCTATTTTCCACGTAGTAGATAAGGAGATAAAATTCATGTATATATAAAGTTATCATGCCTATGCAGGTATTAAAATAGGTATAGGATAAGCCTAGGTGATTTTTATTTTGAAAGATATCCATCTTTAGCCAAAGGTAGGAAAATAAAAATAACGCTCAAATTGGGACATTAGCACCATTGGCTTTACTGTCCAAATTGTGGTGTTAGTGTCTAAATGTCATAACTTGAGGAATTAGAGGACATAATGATAAATTAAGGGTTTGATAATACTTTACGTATGTTTAGGGATGTGTATGGCCCACAAAATTACTAGATAATTTTTTTAAATAGGCCCTAACATATGTCTAGGGCTAAGCTAGAGATGGGTGGTCTCAAGTAACACTCTTAGAAATGAAGTGTCATTTTTATATGAATAAATAATATTAATATATACACATTTCCATTATTCAAAACATGCATTTGAGGACCTTATGTGATTACAATTATGTACTTCATTGTTATATCTACCTAGACATATTTCCCCTTTATGATACAAGAAACATTCATAGATTACATAGTTATCTTATCATTTTAAGGTAAGGTGACTGCTAGTTTCTAATTCTCCTCACCTCAATATGGGGTTAATATCATTAAGTCAAGTCATATAGGCATCCCTTTCACAGTTTCATAGTTTCATATTTCAGTGGGGGCATGTCAAAAATACATGTCTTCTACAATTATGCAATACTCAATATATTCAAATTATAGTGGAGAAATGTTATGGAAACATGTTATACACACTTATACCATATCTCTCTATTTTTCATATTTTAGTGGGGGAATATTAGGTGATCATTTTTTTTACATTTGTAAAATTTTAATTTTGACTAAATTGCATAGTTATACTATCCAAATACACATTTGTGGCAACTCTCTATACACTGGTATCATTTTTATACCCAAGTTTCATATTGAGACATATATGAGGTACATATTCCATCTAAAATAGAACCTCAAATTTTAAAATCAAATAAACTTTTAGATTTAAAATACTTCTAAAAACTTTAGCCTACACTAGGATGGACTTTTGTAGACTATTATTGACGTAATCTACTTAAGTATCTAGTTCACTTTTGGAATAGTTGAGGTGATTACATCCCTCAATATTATGAAGTTTAGAGGATGGAATGATAAAATCATATAGCCACACAAAACTTATAGTTTGGAATGACTTGAATCACTCATTCTCAATAGGATATAAGCATGATTGGGTTCTATGATTAAGTTAATCTCAACTATTAGATGGAAACTCACCTTTTCTCCAAAGTTGTGGAAATTTTCCTTTCAATATTTATATATCACTTACAATTTTTACTATTGTATTAATCTTAGATCCAAATATTTATAATAAAGCATCTTTCCAAATCAAATTTCATAAATTCAAGATGTTTACATCGATAAATAGTTGTACCCCTAACCTGGATCTCTTTACTTTGAATCATTTAAAATTATTTCAATTCTATATTATATTCAATGATTATATACAATAACACAGTATTAATTTTTGGTCAATCACCAACAAATCATATAATTATGACACACACAAAGATAATATATGTTATCCATGGCCATGTACACATTTAGTTTCTTTTAAACTAACAATTTCATTACTACATTGAATGGGGTGAGATGTAGAAACTAAATATGAATTATATAACACCTTAGTCTTTAATAATTGGTAAATACCTAAGACATCCAAATCTTGAAATAATTTCATCTACTATATCTTATGCTTATTTATTATGTCTTAGTCCAACCATATGTTATTCGAATGACCAGGCCTTAAAAATGATATAAACCTACTTATTATCATCCTCTACAAGTTTTGTACCTGTACCTATTTTATAGATTCATGGACACTTTCATCCTAATTAGACACCTACATCAACACTAGTGTCTTATGTGAAACTAAGTTTATAATGACCAAAAATCATCAAATTTGTAAATGAAACATATCCATATGGTTAGCCTATATGATTTTATGTGAGATATTTATAAAAGGGGTTGATATATATACAAAATCAAGCTTCATTCATTCCTCACATATCACTGACCTAGCAACTCAAATGAAACTTATGAAAGGTACCAATCAACCATTCAAATGTGTAAAACTTCACTATTTTATTCTTTTTCAATGTTAGTCATAGGTAAAACCCATTTATATGCCTTAAGTACTTAACGAGTTATCTAAAAAACATATTTTTTAAGTTAAAATCTAGGTCACTCTATGTAATTTCTTATCACATGTTAGATATTAATACACACAAGCCAACACATAGGGGATAAATACATATTTATGAGGCCTTATTTATATTATTATCTATGTGATTATATCCCAACGATAGCATAGTCCTTGGGGAAGCTTCACATTTTGTGCCCACTAACCCATTTTTCCCATAGTCACCCCAAAGGTGAGAAATCTAGGGCTTGATCATTTGATAAAGAGTTTTAGTCTATTTTCGATATCTGAGCACACCATATTGAAGGATACAAAAACCCAAAATTTTATGGTTGGTCTCACCTAGATATAGATGATATTATGTACCATACACTTACATATAAATAAAATATTAGCATCAATGCAATCATACAAATCTAGCACAATCTTTTGAGGCACTAAATTGCAAATTTTATGAATCCAATGATTGTTCTAGGATCTTGATCTATTCAACTTATATCTTGTTTCTTCACATATCTTTATGAAAATAGTAAACCACATAGGTACTCTTATTTATAATTTATTACAATATCAAAGTATAGTTGTACTTTCAATTTTTAACATACCTCAGTATTATAAATTTAAAACATTATTTATCAAAGTTTGTAAATTAATTGGCCTACTATAGATCTATTTATCACCCTTTTTATTATTCATTTCTATATTCGTAACCCTATGATATATTTACCCATCCTAATTTAGGTTTATGTAAATGTGTGTTAATGTAACCATATTTCTTTTTAGTAGTTCGATTTGAAAATATGCTTCATTATGAAGTATTGAAGCTGAGGTAACAAAAATTATGAACCTAAAAGTCCATATATATATGTATATATATATATATACATACATACATATATATATATATATATATATATATATATATACATATATATATATATATATATACATACATATATATATATATACATATATATATATATACATATATATATACATATATATATATATATACATATATATATATATATATATATGTATGTATGTATGTGTATGTATATATATATATATATGTATGTATGTATATATATATATATATATGTATGTATGTATATGTGTGTGTATATATATATATATGTATATATATACACATACATACATACATATATATATATATATATATATATATATATATATATATGTATGTATAGATATATATATCTATATATATATATATATGTATATATATATATATACATATATATATATATATACATATATATATATATACATATATATATATACATATATATATATATATATATACATATATATATATATATACATATATATATATATATGTATATATATATGTATGTATGTATATACATATATTAGAGGACACATGCCCCAAAACTTGTTGTAAATATGAATTAAAAAAAATCCTTTGATCTTATTTCATCTCAATTATGCAACACAAATATGTGTATGATCTAGTGAGTGTGATCAATTTAACCAACTCACATTATATATAGGGTGAGGGTGTATGATTCTATGAAATCCAACCTATAAATATGGTAAAGTTAGATGATTTAATTAAATATAACTTATAAATTTGGGAATATTGAGTGATTTAATTAACTCAATCTTCTCAAGGAAAACCAACCACTACATTATATTGTCTCAATAATAGTCTACAATATTCCATATTGGGTATGATAATAATCCATAATAGTATTTGAAATATGTAAAATGATTTGATTTTATAATTTTAGGTTCCCGTTGCATGAGATATACACCTCATATATGTATCAAGTATAAATATGGATATAATAATAGTACCAATGTATATAATACTTACACAAACATGTATCTAAATCATATAACTATCAAATCTAATGAATTTAAATTAGGTGAAAATGTATATGACATGTTTTTATAGCATATCCCCAATAAATCTTAGAAAATCTAAGAATTTGTGTAAATGTGGAGAACATATTTATGTAATATGTTCCATATGAGAACTAGTGTAAATGTAGAAAACATGTTTCCATAACATAACCAACACTTAAATTTGAAATAATTAATGTGTGTAAGTCAATAATTTATGACATTCCCCTAGTGATATGTCCCCTTTTAAGGTGAGGGGAAGTATAATATAGTAGTTACCTTAATTCAAAAGGATAATATAGTTGTATAATTTGTGTATGGATCATGTAACATATAGGAGTAACATGTATCAATAGATATAGCACTAAGGCACATAGTATGTGATCACATCAAGTCTTAAGAGTCATGACGTAAATCATGAAAACATCTAAAGAGTAATAGTAAAATATCAACAAGAAATAATGCACACATATAAGACTGCTTAAGAGTAAAGAAACAAGAAATGGTCCAAATAAACCTCATATAATAGGCATGTTTAAATACCACACAATCGAAGGGACATGAATTAATCCAAAATGTTTAGAAATGGCATATTTAAATTTCCATAAAATAAACAATGACATATTAAAATCAAAATAGGAAAATAAGGGAACATGGTATACACTCAATGGAGCATATTCAAATGCTCAAATAGTAAATATAATAAAAGATAATATCTATAAATTAACACACTCAAGGAAGTGTATAAATGAAATATAGGAAGAAGTACAAGAAAAAGTGATACTATAAGATAACGTACTCATCATGCATATGATTTAATGAATGATTTGTATCATGTGTATCATATTTACATGCTATGTAATTAGTATGATTAGGAACATAAAATTATTTTGTGGTATTATGATAAAAACAAAATATTATGTTATTATTATATCAAAGATGTAAATTCTTAGTTTGTTATTGAAATTTTGATTTACTATATTGAGCATCTGTGAATGAAAAACCAACTACACCATATATTGAATTTTATTTCTTACAAATTTATTTTTATTGAGTATGTTCATCATTTTAAAAATGTTGAATCTCATTATGGGATACATAATATTCATGTATATTTTTGTGCATACTAGGAAACAATGTAATTTTTTCCTTGAATTATTTTTTTTAAGATGAAAGAATAGAATGTGTAATATTTCCCTTAATTTTTTCCCTATATGCATGAAATAGATATGGTGTTTGGATCCTTATCAATTATATTTGTATCATTTTAGTTTGTAGGAATATATTTATTTCAAAATTCCCTTTGATAGAAACCCTATTTTTTTAGTTATTGTTTTCCTATCTTGAGTTTGATTTTGAAACTTTTGTTCCTATTCTGAATCATTATTTTGTACCCACATTTGCTCTTTCGGTACTTGTGTTTTAGGATAAGTACTCATGTTATGAGTGGGTTTCTTGATTTATGATTAAATAATAAGATCACCACTATCTTTGTGACTTTGTATTTTTTTATTAAAAATAATAATATATATGATGCATGTGTATTATATGATATGTGAAATAGTATTTTGATATCCTTATAAGATGTAGAGGAGGTAACTAGGTCACTTTGTTTTGAAGTAATTCTCTTAGAATTTACCTTTAACATTTGATATAATTTTTAATACATTTAGAATTATTTGTCATATGTGAATTTGGTTTTGGATTATAATCTTGATATGGGTTTTTATTAGGGACAAAGTTGCTAGGTGAAGATGCGAACACATAATTAAACTAGTATGTTTTGAATTTTAAATTTATGTAATCTAATTTTCCAATGATGTGATATTTGAAATAAAATATTTAATTTGATTTCATAACTTTTTTGTTAAATTTATTATTGTTATGTTTTAATATTTTAAGGATTCCAAATCACAAACTCTATGTGCTTCAGATTGAACATTACCTTAGTCATTGAATGAGTGATAACCTAGAACTAGTTAGACGGATGGTATTTATCACCCTCATTAGGGTTAGGATGGGGAAATTATTTTTTATCCATACTAAATGTGATTTTAGGAAAAAAATAATGATTTTTAAATAAATTATAACAATTTAGAGATTAAAAAAATCTAAAAACCCCTAAAATATATTAGGAGTTGTATGGAAAGACATAATAATTAGGTTCACTAAGTTTTTAACCCTAAATATATATGTGTGGCTATCTAGGGTTAAGTATATTAGATTATATTTTTTTAAAATATGGTTAAATAAACTAATTAGGAGGTTAATTAATATAAAAATTAGATACATATTATTATAAATTTATGTAACTAAGATTTCTAAAATTATTAAATTACAACTACTAATAAATATTGAAATGAATTGAAAACAAATTATACATAGATAGTTTATTGTGTGCATGCATGTATAATATACAATGGGATATAATATTAATGGAATGCTATTATATAACAATCATAAGATTCTTAGACATTTGCATCAAATCTAGATAGTGACATTGATGTAGGTTTTCAACCCTACCATAAGTATGTTATACAAAATATTGATTGTATATAAATGTAGTAAGCTATATCCTTTTGAGTTTATTTCACCTTTACTTTTATGTCTTCATAACATGTGAATAGTATGTCTCTCTTTGTCAAATGATAAAAACACTAGTTCTTCACCCATAAAATGACTATGGGAAAAATCGGTTAGAGCCCTCACGATGTCAAGTTTCTCCAAAGACCCCTTATATAAATGGGAAGTACATACATATCCAATATTATGAATATGAACTCATATTCATGTATTTATCCCCTATGTATTTTATTATTTATTCATAAGGATGTAATGTGTGATAAACAAAGACATGTATTGACCTATCTTGTAACTTGGATAATATGGATCATGGGCTACTCCTTGAATGTTTTAGACATGTAAAAATAATGGTTCTATGTATATATATATATATATGAAATCAAACTTGGAACGATGATGGTTGTAGACGTCGGTAGTCCGTCGCTAAGCTAGGGCATCCGTGCCCTAGCTTATTCTTATTGTTTTTGAGCCGGTGTAGGAGAGGGGAGTCATTTGTTAGCATGGAGTGGGGTGTCATGGATTTGGAGGGAAAATTAACTGGGTTGATCTCCTTTTTTTCTTGACATTTTATTTTGCACGGGCCTTCTAGACAATGTGTTGTGACTAGGTGGGTAGAGGTGCAGGGAGAGACCTTGCTATTATGGAGTGGTTGTAGTCAAGCATGGCTATGGCCAAGAGTGTAACTGCCAGGGTTGAAATAGGCATAAGCTTTAGGGAAGTGGTGGGCTTGAATCTATAGGGAGAGGAAGCGAGGATGTTTGAGAATGCCATTTTTCTCAGACTATAGGGGCTACAGATTCAAGATTGCTGGAGGATCTTGGATCACAAATATAAATGGGTACCTCAAACACTACAAAGAAAGACCCAAACTGGTAATTCCTTTTGAAATGATAGTTGAAGATGTCAAATACTACTCTAACCATTCACTGTATTGTAAGTTTTTGGGTTTAAGAGTTTCCCTTCAATTTTTGGAAAATTGGGCTCAGAGAGTGTGGGAACCAGAATGTGAAATGGAGGTTACGATGCTTGAAAACAATGATTTCATGGTTACATTTGTTTGCCTATCTAATCACAATAGGGTTCTTGAAGGGGGGGGGCTATTTTTATAATTAGGTCAGGCTATTCGTCAAACCATGGCGTGCAAGATTTGATCCTTCTTAGGAACTCCCAAATCGGGTTCTAGTGTGGGTGTGGCTACCTAGATTTCGAATAGAATGTTATCATAAGGATGTTCTCCACATGCTTGCTTTGATTCTTGGAAGGCTGATAGGATCTATAACACAAACCTTGGGTAAGAAAATTATGACTTTTGCTTGAATTTGAGTGGAAATTGACTTGAGTAGACCAATAGCAGATGCGGTGGAGATGTGTTCGGGCTCATATTCCTAGGTGAAACAACTGGATTATGAGACCCTTCTTTTTTGATGCTACCTCTACCATGAATATGGACACCTAGTGTAAAGATGCTTGAGAGCCAAGCTAGAAGTATAGCACCCTTCACCTCCTCTTAATAATATTCCTTGTATTGATAAAGGCAAGGACACTGAGGGTTTTATTCAAGTTAAAACCAAAAATTGTAGCAGAGGAATAATGAAAACTCTAAGGGAGAGGCAAGAGGAGGATACCTTTAATAGGTTTTAGGTCTTAGATGAACTGGGTCAACAAGAAGTTAATCCTAGATTAAACAACGTGGATCAACTTGTGGGGGATTCTAGATTGGAGATTAGTTCTACCATTCCTCCCTATGCTTCTCATGTGGAAGTTGCCATGCCTATGATCATGAATGGACATCCAGGGGCACAACTAATTTTAGAGACAAATGTTGATATGGGATAGGAAGTAGAGGAAGCAGCTCCTCCTGAAAGGACTGGGCTTTTAGAAATGGATAAGTGAGGTAAATCTTCCCCTCATCTAGGCATCATTCAAAAGGATGGGAGGAAGGGGACTTCTGAGAAAAATGTTAAATTAGGATGAAAGAAGGACCTAGAGAAGATTAAGATGATTGCAAAGACTTTGGTGGAATTAGGATCTGTAATGACCTTAGATTCCCACTTTTTGACCCCACCCAAATGATCATTATTTCTTAGAATGCAAGGGGCCTGAATAGTGGCCCTAGACAAAAAGATATTTGGGAATTAGTAAAAAGTCATTCTCCTGATGTTCTCTTTCTTCAGGAGACTAAGGTTTGTATGGAATATATGATGAGTATCGCACCAAACATATGGAGGCAAGGGCAATGCCAGTGCATTAGAGCTCAAGGATCTTTGGGGGGTGTGGCATGTCTCTAGAATCCATGAAAAATACAACCTGTGTCCTAGATTGCATTCAAGTCCTCCTTATCCATGGTTTCCCTATGCATTGAGTCCAAGGAATTTGTTATCTTTTCTAATGTATATGCACCCATTGATTTCCAAGGTAAACTTTTAGTATGGAATAATATCCACATGGTTCGTAGATTATTTCCTTATTTTCCATGGATTATTATGGGAGACTTTAATGCCATTCTATATTTATCTAAGAAATGGGGAGGTAATGCAAGACTGGAGCCCTCCTCACTATTGCTTCATGACAATATGTCAGCTCTAAATCTTGTGGATATCAAGCCTAACAATGGCCACTTAATGTGGAACATTAGAAGGGTGGGTGACAGGTGTATTGTATAATGTCTTGACCGCTTCATGGTTTTAGGTTTTTGGGTGGGTGGATTGTGGTCTTTCGGCTTTGAGATTTTAGATTGGAGAGGCTCAGATCATTGGCCCATAAAGCTTATTATTTCCTCAGCCAGGGTGCCTTAGAAGCCACCTTTCAAATTCTAGCTCATGTGACTCAGGGATCCAGACCTATATGGGCATGTTGCTGAATGGTGGAAGGTAGGTAGACCTACTTTTGGTATAGCTATGTATATTTTGGCCAAACTTCTCCAATATGTTAAGTATCAGCTCAAATGCTAGAATCGACAGTGCTTCAGGAACATGTACCAAGCAAAAAAAGAGGCTGAAATGGATCTGAATGATGTTACCAAGTTGATTAGGGAAGAGGGGGTATCTAAGTTTTTGTTACAAGAGGAAGCTAGGGCTCTAAAAACATTGGAGGAATGTGAGCTGAGAGAGGAATTTTTTTGGAAGAAGAAAGTGCAAAATATGTGGCTTTAGGAAGGGGATAAGAATACCACTTTTTTATTCAATTCTGTGAAAGCCAGACAACATGGTAACTCTATATCATCTTTGGTGATGGATAGGGGGGAGGTTATCGATTCTACCCAGGGTATTTACATTAAGGCCGAGAAGTATTTTGCTTCTTTATTTAGGGAGAAAGCACAGGGAGACTCGGTTGCAGAGGCTCATGTTCTTTCCTATATTCCTTCCTTGGTTTCTTTAGAAATGAAGAAGCATCTTATGAGACTTGTATCTATGGAAGAGATGGAGAAGATTGTTTTCAAGATGTAAAAAGGTAGGGTGCATGGTCTAGATGGTTTCTCAATTGAATTCTTCCAAGATTTTTGGGACATTATCAAAGTAGATTTATTGGTAGTTGTTTAGGAATCCCAAAAAAACAAGTAGACGCTTTGGGCCCTGAATTCTACCTTCCTGGCTCTCATTCCCAAGGGGGAGGGGGCTGATTTATTAAGTCAATTTCACCCCATTTCTCTTAGCAATGTAATTTATAAAATTATATCTATGCTGATTGTGAAAAGGTAAAAAATGTTGCTTACAATGCTAATTTATGAAGAGCAAAGTAGCTTTGTGGAAGGTCAACAAATCTTGGATGGAGTGGTTGTGGCTACAGAAACTATTCATTCCCTAGCCAAGTCTAAAGAAAAGGCTATGTTCATAAAGTTGGACATGAAGGCTTATGATAGAGTCCATTGGTCTTTCCTGCAGAAGGTGATAGGCGCTTTTGGCTTTGAGGAAGAATTGATTAGCAGGGTAATGAGTTGGGTGAACTCAGCTTCTTTCTCAGTTTTGATTAATGGTGAACACTCTAATCTCTTTGGAGCCTCTAGGGGTTTGAGGCAAGGTGACCCTCTCTCTCGCTACCTATTTCTAATTCTAGTGGAAGCGATGGGACTATTGATTAAAAGGAGTGTTGTAGGGGGTTTTATTTAGGGTTGACAATGGGGAGGAGGCCTTCCTATACAATCTCACCTATAGTTTGTGGATGATGCAGCTTTGATGGGAATGGTGATGATTAGAGAGGCCTCTAATATGCATAAGGGATTGGATGTTTATCTTATGGCTTTAGGGTAGGTAATTAATGAGGGGAAATCTTTTATCTTCTTCTTCAACACTCCTCTTCCTATTCAATGAAGAGTTGCTAATATTTTTAGGTTCCAAATTAGAAGTCTTCCTTTGCTATACCTTGGAATTCCTATCTCATCTAGTAGGAAGTCTAGGGAGTCATGGTAGGGTATTCTGGACAAGTTTCAGGCCAAAGTGAACCATTGGACCCATCGATGGTTATCCTTTGCTGGTCGGGTTCAGTTGCTTCAATAGTTAGTGTAGGCACTTCCTCTATATAGGTGTATGATTTAGGTGGCACTGGTGAGCTTTGTTAGAGAACTTGATTCCTTAGCAAAGTAGTTTTTATGGGCTGGTAATTTATCATCAACTAAGTGGAGCCTTGTTATGTGGGAGACAGTATGTAGCTCCAAAATTATGGGTGGCCTGGGACTAAGGCAATCATTACTTCTTGGTATGGCTCTAGCATCAAAGTTGTATTAGCAGTGGTGCATGGAATAGGATAGGGTGTGGGCTAGAATATTATCCCATAAGTACCTATTTAGGGTCCCACAAAAAGAAACCCCTTGGCATAGCTTGACAAGGAAGGGTTCGATGATTTGGACTACGCTCAAGAAAGGGGCTATGCTCATTAAGCATGGACTATTTTGGATTTGCCAGAATGGGAGGGAGGTGCAGTTATGGCAAGACTCCTAGGATGGCTACCTTCCCATAGTAACCCAATATCCTCACATAGGTATATTGTCATAGAGGTTTTGTGAGGCTAGCTAGATGAGGGTGGGTGATTTTAAGTCCCATTCCCTTAATGGGTGTGTGGTGGAAGCAAGTTGGAAGACTCCATAGGAGTGGCCTATCTTCAGGTTAGAGGAAGAGTGTGTTGAACTCCATTTCATTCTTTCTAATCACAGCTATAGCGCCCTTATGGATAGTGATGTTTTAGCTTGGGCCCCCAATATTAAAGGTACATACACTATGTCTTTTGGTTATCAGGAGTTGATCTCTCAGTAGCTAGATGGGGGGAGGGAAGTTCAATAGTGGAAAAAAGTTTGGAATAGGTTTTCTTGGCCAAAGTGTAATTGTTTTATTTGGACTTTGGCCTAGAATAGATGTTTGACTTGGGATAATATCTGAAAGAGGGGCTTTGCTGGCCCCTCGAGGTGTGTTCTTTATAGTTGTGGGGAGGAGGATTCTCAACACTTATTCTTTTGTTGCCCCTTCACAATGCAATTATGGCATTTCTTGTGGGAAGTGTGGAAATGCCACTATATTCATGCTCCCTCCTTGACAGATTTTTGGGTGATATTGGGGAGGCTGCCCTCCTCATCTCCCTTCTTATAGGATGTATGGTATGCTAGTCCTATCTTTTAGTTATGGAAAATTTGGTTGGAAAGGAATCACAAATTTTTTTGGGGGGAAAAATTGGGGATTCAATAGGTGTGGACTAGAATCTTGGGCATGATCCAAGAAACTATTAAAGCTAAGAGTGAGATTACTTTGCCGCTGGAGAAGAGTGATGCTGAGATAGTTGATAAGCTGGGCATACATGGGATATATCTGGCCTTAGCTTGTGTTAGGAGAGGTAGACATGTGAAACATAGAGTTCAAAGGATGGGGAAATCACTGCCACCTCATGCTAGTTTTCTAAATATTAACACATATGGTCCCTCTAGGGGTAATCTAGGTCTAGCTAGGATTGGTGGGATTGGCATGGATTCTTCTAGTTCAGTGGTTTTTATTTTCATGGATAATAAGGGGGTGCAAACCATTAATAGGATGGAAGGCTTGGTGATCCTATATGCTCTGAAGTGAGCTTATGATCTAGGGTGGAGGAAGGTGATTTGTGAAGCCGATTCTCAAGTCCTGATCAACTTGCTTCTTGAGATGAAGATCTATAATGTTAGTTGGCAGCTATCTATGCTAATACAGTAGATTATTTAGGTTAGTTCTTGTATGGATTCCGTGTCTTATGCCCATATTCCAAGGGAATGGAACAGAGTGGTTGATTGCCTAGCAAAATGGGCATCAAAGGGTATAGATGGCTAGAAGATTGATGTTTGGGAGCAGATGCCCAATGTGTTATCTCAAGACTTGGATAAGATTATTGAAGAGGAGGTGAGAGGTATTGGTGAGTGATTTTCTAGGTTTTTGGTTGTTACTATTGTTTTTGGTGGTTTCGGGGGCGTTGGCCCTAAGTTGTTATGTAATTCGGTATTCTAAGTATTAATAAAGTTTTTACCCTTATTTTATTTATATATATATATATATATATATATATATATATATATATATATATATATATATATATATATATATATATATATATATATATATATATGAGGATGAATAAGTTAGGTTTTATCAATTTAATTCTTGATTGAGTAATTTTTAGTATATTTACTTGTGAATTAAGTGTTTTCCAAATGATTTCTAGGTGAGGAATGATGAGGATTGATCTTATATTTATACCAATATATTTTGTAAATATATCACATTAAATCACTTAGGAAATTTAGGATATATTTATTTTGAAATTTTGGCTGAAATTTTGGAGTTGACACTTTTTAGGAAAAATGGACACTTGTGTCAATGCGTGTGTCTGTATAGGATGCAAGTGTCTAGTGAGATAGAAAATTCATATATATCTAATTATTTTAGTCAAGGATAATAATTAGTTTTATATAAATTTTTAATATTATATAAGGCCTGGTCATCAAAATAAAAATGACTAGACTAAGATATAATTAATTATGCACAAGGAGATAGTGAACACAAGCCTTTCGATAGGGGCCAAGTCTAAAAATAAAAGGAACAACCATGATAGCTATTCTATAAGTGTATAATACTGAGGTAATATATAATTTATATTTTATTATCTATAATTAAATTTTTATTTTGGGTAGGGAAGATAAAATTATTCAACCCTCATGAATATGGGGGAAAATATGCAATGCACTAATTTAGATAAATACACAGGTAAAATAGAGAACCATCAAGCCAAGTTAACTTAAATTAAAGGAATTAACTACTCCATATTGCTTATATATTCAATCATATTATTCCTCTCAATTTTTCTCAAGTTAGATTCATTTAAATAAAAATCATGATCAAAAGGTGATGAAAAATGTTCATTCTCCCATCATGAATGTAGGTTTGATTGTATAGTTTTTGGTAAATTTAGGATAAAAAGAATGATCAAAAGATAATTAATGTTTAATCATAAATTATATTAGGTTAAGGTATAAGGGTGATAAACTATCTCTATAGCAGGATAATTAGATGTTAAACTTAGATATCACATACATTGAATTCATTAAATTAAGATAGGCTAAAAATAATAAGTACAACTATGATAGATATGAAAATGATAAATAAATAATGTACTTAGTTGGCAAATATGATAATGCAATTCTAGATCGAGAGTAGACAAGATTTGGACTAGAATAAGATTATATTACAATCATTAGATTTTATATTTAGTGCCTCTAGAGCTAGGAACACTAATGTCATCATGGGACAATTGTGTTGATTCTATTATGTGATATTGACACATGTGTCCTATATAGAATACCTGTTAGGAAAGGATTAAACCATGTGGATGATTATGTATTTGTATTAACCTTCACTCAAGTAAATTTATATCATGGTCATGGATTGTCGCTCCTCATAAAATTATAAAATCCTAGTTCTTCATCCTCATAGTGACCTTGGGGAAAAATGGGTTAGTGGGCACATGTTGTCAATTTGATCTAAAATACCATTATATCAATTAATAATCCATACATATCTAATAATTTAATGAGGGATTAAGAATAGTGTATTTATCCCCTATGTGTTGGATTGTGTGTGAGTCATACAATATGTTCAAAGTAAGTACAATAGGGACATAGATTATAACATGGAAAATAGGGATTGTAGGCTACTCCTTTATTAATTCAGACCTATAGATGCATTATCCCTATAATAGATATGGAATTAAGATAAAATATGGAATATTTAATCAATTAAATGATTGATCAAATGCTTTTGATAAGTTTTCTATGTCTCTTTTGGTATTTTATAGGTGAAAATGAATGAGGGTTGATATTGTATTTATATCTTTCCCTTTGGATAAGTAACTCACATAGATCAATTGGACTAACCATTGGGATATATTTCATTTAAAAATTATATGAATTTGGGGAACTCGACACTTACTTTAGAGGAGGACACTTGCATTAACATAGGTGGATATCTAGGATGCTAGTGTCTAAGGATTAACAAAGTAGGTTTTATGTATTTTAGGAAATATATTAGGTCTATGCCATTAACATAATATTTGTTAGACCAAGAGATGGTGTAAGGGGCACAATATAAACTAGATGTGAAACTTATGAAACTAGAAAAGGTTTGAAAATGAGAGGAATATCCAAGGTCTGAGTTTTCCAAGTGCACAAGATTGAGTTGTTATATAATATATAAATATCATCTACATTCCTCCCACTTTTAATTTAGTAATGAAAATGTTGGTTTAAAGGAGAAGCAATGCATACCTAGTTGTGCATAACACACCTTTCCTTTACGTGAGCCTAAATTTAATGCTTTGTTTATGAGTGACATGTAACCAAGAGCATGTTATAATACATAATAATTGCATATAATATGAAACTTAAATTATTAAAAAGATTGAAATTGAATGAGTAAGGTTTAGGAGTACCCCTATTTATCGATGTAACTATCTTGCCTACTAGGAAGCTGGTTTGAAATATGTATCATTATAATGATCTAAAACCTATATTGGAAAAAATATGTATAAATATGGATTGTGCATATATCTAAAAACATAGACAGAAATAAATATTGGAAGTCACATGCCCTCGATGTTTGAGAAAAAGTGAGTTTCCACCCAAAATTTAAGATTAACTCAATTATGTAACCCAATCATACTTATAACTATTTTAAGCATAATCATTGAGAGGGGAGATTAATTAGTGTTTAAAAACTTTATTTAAATTATAATTTAACATTATTTAAACCATTAAATCAATATAGTGATATAGCAATGCATAATGAACCATTTACATGAGCATGAAACAAGAAAACACATATATGAGTGGGAAACCTTGAAGGGGAAGAAAACCCACTATGATATCTAAAAATATAATAAAATCATATAAAACAAAATTCCAAATTTATTTGAGCACCAAATCATCTTAGAGCATCAACTCCAATAAATTTAAGCACCCACTTGACTAGGCTTTAACAAGCACGTATTTGCAAGGAATCACCAACTCCCTAAGTCACTGAAAAAAACTCAACCACCTCATAAAATTCACACCTATGATATTATATTATGGTATATAAATCACTTCAATACCTCCTTCTACTCAACTATGCAATATTTTATTCCCTTGTGTTTTATACTTAAAATAGGCCTAAACTTCCTTATGTATATACTAGTCTCATGGTCACACACTACTTGGTCAGCCACACACATTCAAAAACTTAACCAATGAAATTTTATGACCTCATCCATGATTTATTGGAATTATATCCTTTTTTCATGCCATGAAAGCTCTCTTAGGACAAACTACCTTATTAGGCATGTGTAACTCAAAAGTTTGTCTTATAATAAAGAAGATTAAACACCTTAATATTATAAATTATGATAAATGAAACATTTAAATATATTATACATGAATTTATAGTCATCACCAAATTATTTTAGCACCATTTCTCAATATATAAAGGCTCAAGAACATTTTTACAACTCGCTTACTTGGAATTGCCAATTCACCTCAAAAACTAGTCATGATGAATTAGACCTCCAACACCTATATAAACACTTTCAATGACACCTTATGAATAAAATAAGTCACATGAGATATATAAAACATCATTATATATAAAATTCATATGGTCCAATGATAAATATTAGTCCTGTAGACCAATTTCTTGACCTTATCTCACAGTTCTATCTGAACCAAACATGCCACTTTATGAGAAACATTTTTACCATATACACTGAGATAAAAAACTTATCCAAATCATGATCATGATATATAATTAATAAAATAATTCTTTATTCACTTTATTTCATCAATCTATCATGCATAGACCCTCAAATTTATCTCTTCATCTCTGCTTGGGTTTTACACTATTCACACCATGAGGTCTATCTAGAATTGGCTTATTTAGATGACCAAATTAGAAATTTTAAAGGATATAAACCATCCATAAATGATCATGGACATGTAAAGTGAGTATCTATCTTCTTCTACCATCCATTTTCTTTTCTTGACCAATGCAAATTTTTAGAGTTATAGTCATTTCTCGATAAATAAGCCTATATCTATGCATTTCATCTCTCATCTAACTAATAACAACCACCTAAAGGTACTTTGGAGAGTTGAATAAATGATCCAATATATTATCTAGGTAATTGAATCTATCTGAATCTATTTTGATAAAAATATTTTATATTGGGTCCTTATTAGGGTTTTAGAGAGGTTTAACATAGGTTTTGGTGTTAATGATTGTTCATAAAGGTCTGACAGTTGAATCAAAAAATAATGATATATATATTAGTGATGAACCTTCCCCATATCTATATAACATCTCAAAATCCCATGCAGAGGTTACATGTGCCAATGAATGCTTGAAAGTGCTTCTTGGGTTTAAGACCTCATTTTATGAGCTTGAGAAGGCCTAAAATAGTGATTCACAAACTTTTCCTTCAAATAATAGCTTAATTTTTTTTAATCATACATAAAACAACCTATCTTACCTCTTTCCATACTCACACATGTATACTTGCTTTGAAATCTGATCTTCATACCTCATTAGGATAGGTAAGGTATAAGAGTGATTTCAGTACAATCTTGGACTGATGGTTATACCCCTATAGGTTCACCTTGAAACTCTCATGATTTATTATATACCTTATTCATGTAATTATTAAACAATTACATACAACCTTCATATGCCTATGTTCATTCATTTCACCATGCATGTACCTATGCATGTCATCACTAGGCTTTATATGCACTTGACATCAATGACATTTCCTTCTATGTAGACACAAAACATTAGTTTCTTTCAAATTGTCTCTTTCTCTTTCTCTCATGAAACATTATTCCATGTACCTTATCACATCACACACTACCAGCTATCCTTACTCACCTTCAACATCAACATTCAAAAGATATAGTTTTGACATCAATGATAATACTCAATAATCTCCCCCTTTATCATTGATGGAAACCACTCTTAAAAACTTCTCTCAATAGGCTATTTCTCTCCCTTTATAAAGTATATCCCCCTTTGACATTAATTACAAAAATAAACTTGAAACTTCTTGGATCACACCTCTTTCAACTAGAAAACTCAACACATAGGATTATGAGTCAACTAAGCATCATATAAACATGCTACCCCTATCTCTATGCAGACCTTTTTGGCACTACTCACTTGTTCTTTGAGATAATGAACCAAATTAATATTTACTCTTAATCACATGACTTCCTTATTGAGAAACTATTCAAATGATGTCTTTAAAAGTGGCTTTGTTAGATTATCTACAAACTGATCCTTCATAGATACATACTCAATCTTGACATTTTTTTCACTTACATGTTCTCTTAGGAAATGATACCTAGTGGGATTTTTCTTAGTCCTTGATTATATAATTGAGTTCTTTGATACAGTTATAGTACTTGTATTGTTATAAAAAAATAGTACTAAGACTATCATATATCACTTTATAGTCCTTTAAGGTTTACCTCATCCATAAGAATCGAGTGAAACATGAAGCTATTGCAATGTAATTAGACTCAAAAGTAGATAATGCCATTGATAGTTACTTATTGATTATCCATGATACTAGGCACTGTCCTAAGAAGAAAGCTCCTCCATTAGTGTTCTTCATATCAGTTAGACTCCCTTCCCAATTTGTATCCATATAGGTTATCAAGTTCAACTCCTTACTCCTTGGATACCATAACCCAAAATCAACATTTCCCTTGAGATACCTAAGTATAATTTTGACTACTTGAAAATGATTTTCCTTTGGGTCTACTTGAAATATTCCCATAAGACATATTGTTTGGATGATGTTAGGTGTAGAGGTAGTACTATATAATAAACCTATAAATCCTTGACCTATATGATGTCTGATTGACCTTTGGAGATTCATCTTCCTTGCTTAACTTACACCTTGTGGTCATAGGTGTGATAAAACCTTGTAGTTTTCCATCTCAAATTTATTCAACATCTCTATTATGTACGTAGCTTGTGAAATGAATATAACTCTTTTTGATTGATTTATTTGTAAACCAAGAAAAAATGATAGCTCTCCTAGCATGGACATATAAAAATCCTTATTCATCACATATGCAAATTTCTTAGTCATACTCTCATTATTTTCATACAATATGATGTCATCCACATAGACAACCACTATCAAATGTTGATCATTTTATATGTTTATGTATAAATTAATATATGTAATTCCTCTATTGAATCTTTGGTCCAATATGTACTTGTCTAATCTAGTGTACCAATCTCTACGACCTTGATTTAAACCATAGAGAGGAATTTTTAATATACATATATATTCCTTAGTACTTAACAATAATAAACCCTCAAGTTTCTCTGTGTACACCTCCTCTTACAAGTTCCCATTCAAAAAAGTTGATTTGGAATCCATTTGGTACACCTTGAACCCTTTGAATCTTACATATGCTAGAAATAA
>JARHVA010000705.1:4385000-4392500 GCA_037957365.1 Torreya grandis | reverse complement strand
TTTGGTTTTATCATAATGTATACCCTTTATAAATTCTACCTCTGAAAGACCACACATGATGGCATTCATTGTCTTAGAGTTATTTTCACTTACCTTCTTGCCTGCTGCATTAGTTAGTGGTGTAAGAGGTGGAATGAATACAATAACAACAAATTTATATATGTCATAGACCAAATACATTAGATAGGTCTTAATTATTATTTTCTAAAATACATAGTTAGTACCATTAAGAAGATGAGCCTTATTGGTTGAGAAACCTCCTTCTACTTGATGACTAGAAATGTTTGTGCTTCTAGGATCTCCTTTAATCTATTGGGCCTATTTCAAAGGACCAATATTTGATACCAATTATTTTAATCAAAATAAAAATAATGGGTGGACATGAATCAATGTTTAAAAATATTCTTTTAGTTATACTTTTCCTTTGAACCATGAAAGTAATATAATGATATAACAATGCATAACGAACCATTCACATGAACATGAAACAATAAAACACATGTATGAGTGGTAGACCCTTAAGTGGAATAAAATAAACTATGATATATAAAAATGGACCGTAGTACTATAAAAAAAAGACCAAATTTAGCTAAACACAACAATCTCAATAAAGTCAAGCACCCACTTAACTAGGCTTTAGTAAGTACCTACTTGCAAGAAAACACCAATTCCCTAAGTGAATCAACACCATCTCAGCCACCTCATCACATTCACACCTATGATATTTTTTTATAGTATATAACTCATTAAAGGCATCCTTCTACTCAAATATGGAATATTTTATTCTCTTATTTTTCATACTTAAAATAGGCCTATACTACCTTGTATATATACAAGTCTCATGGTCACACACCACTTGGTTAGCCACACACCTTTAATATCTCAGGTTGAACACATAGTAGGTACATATTATGAACATGGTTCAATCACAATTTGAACCCCTTTTGGTCTGCCACATCTCAATTAAGCCTTATTCCTTCTTTAGGTCACATGAAGGCCTAATTGTATTATGTCTATTCTCTTAATGCCAAAAATTGATCTCATTGGGCCCTAAATGAACATGTTCAATAATCAAAACCCATTAAAAAATATAAACAATGAAATATTCTAGCCTCCTCCATTATTGTTTGGAATTTAATCCTTCATTCATACCATGAAAACTCTTTTAGGACAAACTACCCTATTAGGCCTGTGTACCTCAAAAGTTTGTCTTACAAAAAATAATATTAAACACCCTTAAGATACTCAATTATGATAAATGAAACCTATAAATATATTATACATTACCTTAGAATCATCACCAAATTCTTGGAACACCTTCACTTGGGAGATAAAGGCTCAATAACATGTTTACAACTTGCTTACTAAGAGCTACCAATTCACTTCAAAATCTAATCATGATGAATTAGACCTCCAACCCTATGTAGACACTTTTAATTACTCTTGATACATGAAAACTATCCTATGAGATATATATAACATCCTTAAATATAAAATTCATATTTTCCAATTATAAATATTGGTCTTGCAGACTAATTTCTTGACCTTATATCTCATAGTTTTATCTGAACCAGACATGCCATTTTATGAGCAAATTTTTGACCATATAAATTGGCATTAAAATATTATCCAAAGAAATATCATGACATATAATTCATAAATTAAGTCTTAATTCACTTTATTTCATCAATTTATCATGTATAAACCTTTAAATCTATCTTTTCATCTTTGCCTAAATTTTACACAAATCACACCATTAGGTTTGTCTGTAATTGGCTTACTTGGATGACCAAATTAGAACACTTGAATTATATAAACTATCCATAGATAATCATACATATGTAAAATTATTTTCTATATTCTTCTATCATCCATTTTATTTTCTTTACCAATAGATATTTTGAGAGCTATAGTAATTTATTAACAAATAAACCTATATATGTGTATTTTCTCTCTCATCTAACTAACCACCACCACCTAGAGGTAGATAGGATATATAAAAACATGATACAATAGATTATATATTCATTTGAATTGATCTTGAGATATTTTGAATAGAGTATTTCATATTGGGTCCTTATTATGGTTTTTTAGAGGTTTAACATAGGTTTTGGTGTTAATGATTGTTCATAGAGGATTTCCACTTGAATCCAAAATAAATTCATGGAGATATCATATAGGAATCTTACCCATCTTTAATTAATAAATCATACTCCCATGTATAGGTTACATGTGCCAATGAATGTCTTAACATGATTCTCAAGTTTGAGACCTCATTTTATGAGATCGAGAAGGCCTAAAACAATGTTTCATGCACTTTTTGTTTAAATATTTATTTAAAAATTTGTGATCATACATATAAAAACTTATCTTACCTTTTTCCATGCTCACATGTTCATACTTTCATTTAAATCTAATATGTGTAACTTATTAGAACAGGTAGGGTCTAAGAGTAATCTAAGTGTGGAACTGCAATGAAGGTTCTACCCCTATAAGCTCATCTTGAAACTCTAATGAATGATTATGTACCTTACTCAAATGATAAAAAAATGTCATACAACCTTCGCATCCTTATGTTCATTCATTTCAGTATGCACATACCTCTTTATGTCATGACTAGGCTTCTTATGTGGTTGACATCAATGACATGTACCTTCTATGTACATATAAGACATTAGTTACCTTCAAATTCTCTCTTTATCTTTATCTCATGGCAACACTTTCTCATTAAAACATTCTTACATGAACCTTTTCACATTACTCACTTCCAACTATCCTTAATCACCTTTGACATCAACTTGCATAGGATGCACCATTGACATCAATGATAATACTCAATAATAACCTATTGATAATGACCAAAAAAATTAAACTCAAACTATAAAAATGGTATGGTTGTATGATAAAATCATGTCCAAACTAAAAACATGGAAATATTGAGTGATTTAATCACCCCAACCATAACAAAACCAAACTAATGACTACAATAGATTGGTTTAATATAATCGATAAAAGTACATCCTGATGGGTTATGATAGTCCTTGAGAGTGTTTTGAAACCTTAAATTTATTTAGAATTTGTAGCATTAGGTGAAAATTCCATAACATATATACCTTAGATATATCTCATGATGAAACTATGTATAATAATAATAATACTAATGTATACAATTATTCCATAGATGTGACTCTAAATTATATAGATGGGTGTTTTGGGTAATTTGGAAACTATGTAAGTGTGGAGAACATGTTTATGAATCATGCCCCCATTATATATGGAGAAATATAAAAATTAAAATAAATTCCAATGTGAATGAAATATTTCCAAAACATTCCCCCACTAGATTTAGATGTGCAAAATAATGAATAAGTATGGATAACATGCTTTTAAAGCATGCCCCCACTAAATCTAAAAGCTATGAATGTGTGGAATCTATGCGTATATGACACTCCCCCATTAAATATAAAAATTATGAATGTGTGGGAGCAATGTATATATGACATGCCCTTACTAAATATGAAAAATATGAATGTGTGGAGCTCATGCCTATAATACATTCCACCACTATATCTTAAAATTGATATAAATACCAAATATTTAATAAGTGTGGACAACATGGTTCGAAAGCATGCCCCAAAATGAATCTATAAACTATGCCAAATGTGAATAAACTACCTATATGACATGACACATTTGATATATCCCCCTTTGAAGTGAGTGAATAATATAAAATGGTAGTTACCTCATTTTAAAATAGTAAGATGCATATATAATATTTGAATGGAACCATGTAACACATAAAAACATGTCTAGGTAAATGTAACATCGAAGTGCATATAATAATGAGATAACATGAAGGCTTAATATACATGATAAATATCATGAAAATTTATAGATAGTAATAATACAAACTCAACAATAAAATAATCACATACATAAGATGATTCAAAAGCAAGTCAACATTTAATGGTCCTAAGAGATGGCAAACAAAAGCCATTTTTAAATGTTTCACAATCAAAGGGACACGAATTTGTCAAATGTGAATAAAATAGATAATGGCATATTTATATTTATATAAAAATAATTATAACATATTCAAATGTCAAGTAAAACACACATATGAATGAGGGCCACAAACAAATGAGAATATTCAAATGCTCAAATAAGCAAGAAAATAACAAGGTAAGGAACTCAAAGAAGTACATAAAGGAAAGGATAATAAACCAACATAAACATATCATAGTATCTCATGGATCAAATTTTTGGATATTTTTCAATGTTGTCATGGTGATGTTATAAAGGTGTTTATTTGAGTGGATGAATTGCCTTGATAGTCTAAGTGACAATGTTAAAGTGTGCAATGTGTTTGTCCTAATATGATTGAAGGAGGATTGGTTGTTCTTAAATCTTGGAATGGTTATAGATGTTCAAGGATTATTATGTACTATTTATGATGTGAAAGAGGTCATATAAGAGGTTTTATATGCTTTTAATCCTTGTATGCATGAGTGGTATTCATCTAGTAGTGAATTTTTTGCATCTAGACATTTTGGGTTTAGTGGAAAAAATATGAGTAGACAATTTGTTGATATCACCATTGCCAAAAGTGGATGATTCAAGTGGATTTTTTCATAATATTGTGATCACACTTTTGCCTAGATCTTATGTGATATTTCTCAAGTTATGTGACTAACCATAATAAAAGATATGTAAGTAAAAATTTGGCCTTCTTGATAGTTCATGGCATAGTTGGATCTATGGTAGAAAAATATGATTAACTAAATTAATGACATTATATCTTACATGCGCAAAGGTTTCAAGATCAAGTTGATACATTGTTGGATTATCCTATGTGGGGAGATTATATGGTCCAAATGTTAGATCATGCATCTAAGTGTATCAAAAGTTATTGAGGTACAAAGTTGGCATCCAAGTAGATAGAAATGGTTTCCATACTTAGTCATTTTTTCACAAGTTAAAGTTCAAGCATCATCAATGGAGTGCATTGATCTAAGATGTTAGGAAGCATTGAGATGGTGCCAAATGTTCAATTTTTAATGTTGAGTAGAGATAAAGATCAAGATTATTCTAAGGATAAATGGTGAGTAGGTGATCATATAGATAGAGATCAATAGTGCACATTAAAGTCATGATGTCAACCTGATAGTTGTCTAGCATTGTTAAAGTTGGGATAATCTCAAAGAGATTTATGGAGTGTACGAAGTCAAATTTTCCATATTGCATGAGATGAAGTCAATTGTTAGAGGTTTAATGTTTGGGCATTAGTGTACTTTGTGTTCAAGTTTGGATAAGATCAACAATGGTTATTTGATCAAAACAATGAGGACACAAGATGTGATCATGGTGTTCAATGTTTAATTATAGCCGTTTGAATTCAAATATTTTAATTTAACAAAGGAAAGACTAGTGCCTAGTTTTTGAGCCATAACTTTTGATATATGTAGAGTTTGACTATGTAGTAAAAATAAAAGTCATAGAGGACTCCAAGGCACAACTAGTAATACAAATTTGGTGATCTAAAACTATGTACAATCAAATTTATGAAGGTTCAAAGTTGACTATGTTTTCATATATGTTATACAAGTAACCCCAGAAGATTATTTGAGCTTGTTTTGATATCTCTTAATGAATTATCTATTTGGGAGTGTTGTAGACTCCATGAGGACCATCTTTGTGAATTATGAAGGTTTGACCACTTGTAGATAAAATGATTAAATATTAAATATTTGATTGTAATCATTTGAGCATGTCTAAGGGGATATATGGAGTGGACCTATGCAATTGAGAGTTGTCCTATGTTCTTATTTTGCTCAATGAAGTGATAAATGGGTGAATAGGTATTTATGAGACCTATAAGAGCTATAAAGGACCTTTTTTAAGGTCTATTTTCTTAAGGGCTAACCATGCAAGTTATGGTTGACCTATATGGATGGTATTGAGTTGTGTCTTGACATGATAGATGCCTTAAAGATTAAGGCATGCCTATTACAAATCCAAGATGGTAATGATCATGAATGTTGTATAAATAGCGAAACCAAATATGATGGTTTATATATTTAGGTGTGAGGCTTGTGGAAGTGTGAATGTGGAGCCAAGTGAAGGAGAGAACCTTATAAAGAAAAGGTAAAATTTAGTGAAGACCATCAGGTAGATTGAGGATCATTCATGCTTAAATAATCAAGTTAGTGAAAGTGGATCACATAGGTCATTGGACATAATAACACTAAAAAAGGGAGAATGGGTGAGTATGCTTAAGAGGTTGTTTAAGAGTGTGTATGATGATATAAGGTAAGTTGAAGGTTATGTGTGTATAGTGGATGGATTGAGGGGTAGAGTAAGATAATGATGGTGTGTATGACCTATAGGTCATATTTATGATGTAATAATAGTGATCTTTTAGATTTGAAGATTGAGTGTGAGAAAACATGAAGAGTGATAAGTACATTTCCATCATCAGGTGTTTTAGACATTAGTCTAAAGTTGGATATGTTATTAGGTGTTGTTGTGTCAGCTCAACATCTTGGTGGTTGCATCCTCCTTGCAAGGTGAAATTTTCTAGAGGTCTAGTTGGTATGGTAGCTTAGCTAGATAGGTATAGATGTTCCTTATGGGATTGTAGTCTCACTAAAATAAGGAATGGTAGTTCCTTGATCAATTTTAGTTGGTATTAATTACATATTGTCATTATAGGATTGTATTCCAACTTTTAAGGTTTAGTGGGTTTTATTCCCCAAGAGGTTTTCCCACAAAAATGTTGTGTTTATGTGATGTATGCCTATGTTCATGCTTTGGATTTATGTGTTTCATGTTTATGTTGATAGATAAAGTTGATGAATGATGGAATGGTTTTAGAATTGAATTTGCATTATTATGTATTGATTAAACCCCATACTCTCAGTAGCTACTTCCAAAAATTGGTATCAAAATAAGTCCTTTGGAGAAAGCTTAATAGCTTGAACAAGATCCTAAGTAGCACAAAATGGCTAACTAGTTGTAGAAATAAAATCTTGAATTGAGATCAATGGTAAAAATTATTGAAGAATAGATTAGTCATATTAAAGAGTAAGCATGTAGAATTAAGGATGAATTGGTTAAATAAGTTAAGATGGATAAGGAGACTATCTGAGTTTTATAATTAAATTAGAGATTGCATGTTCAAGCATGAGAGATAAAGGAGATGAATATGTTCAAATGAAGACTGATCTAATTTCCCTATAAGATAAGTATGAAAAATTCATAATCAATATTGGAAACCCTAAAAAAATAGATGAAGAAGAATACAGACATCTTAAGACATAGTTAGAAGAAGAAAATGACAAAATTAGTTCAAAAAAGGTGAGTTTGATGAGATAAATTTATTAAATAATGAGCATTAATAACTCATATACAATTTGAACAAACTAAGAAAGGGTCATGAGAAGTTTGAGTAAATCAAGGATAATGAAATCTCTGAAAGCAATACAAGAAGTTCCATTAGAC